>ML385837.1:5876-20336 GCA_005239525.1 Nicotiana knightiana | reverse complement strand
CAAGTACTGCTCTTTCAAATATCATCAAAACACGTGATGTTCAAAATATATTTTCCCAAGTACTGCTCTTTCAAATATCATCAAAACACGTGATGTTCAAAATATATTTTCCCAAGTACTGCTCTTTCAAATATCATCATTCTGCAAGACAAATATTTTTCAAATATACTTTCGAAAAGAAGTCCTTTAGACATAGCTTTTCCTGGAGATAATTGCGTGTCAGCTATACTTTTCAATATATATATCTATACCTTTCGATTCAAATCTCCTCAATCATAAACTACCAGAACTCAGTCCGTCACTCAGAATTTGTCATGCAATGCAGTACAGGGGGGAACTCCCAGATCTCTGTCCCTAGTCCCAATTTAAATATACGATGCAGTACAGGCGGAAAGCTCCCGGATCTCTGTCCGTAGTCCCAATTTAAATCTGCGATGCAGTACAGGGGGAAAGCTCCCGGATCTCTGTCCGTAGTCCCAGTTTAAATATGCAATGCAGCCACTGAGGAAAACAACCAGAATGCGACAGAGACAACATATATTGCCACAACCGGCGCGAAAGCAAACAAGGCCGAATATTAAGTGCGATGAGCAAATCAATACAAAGACTTAAGTCACAAAAATGGTAACAACTCGCTCATACGAAGTAGCCACTGAGAGGAATGCCAAACACAGAGAGAGAACAACATAACGAGGGAAAATAAGACAAATATAGCAACGATTCTATACATTCGAGTTCGCAAGCAAGAAATCAAATCATCCCGGCAAGGGAAATCAGCTATAATCAATCTCAATTAGACAATTAGCTTCACCGAATAAACTCAGCTTAAACAATGCTCAGTAATTAGGCAGCATATGAAGGAAGACATAGCATAACAGTAAGAAAACCAAAGTCTTTATTTAAGTCAATTAAGATCATATAAGAAACAAGGAATGCTAGGCAAGTACTTCTAACTTGATCAGGAGGAGATTAGATTAGGAATCAGGAATTTAGATATAACAAGTTCAATTCATATACGGGGAACATAAGACCCAAAACTCCCTAACGGGCAATCTATTTGCAAATAAGTTCGAGGAGACACTCGTCACCTCGTGTATGCGGACTACAATCAACATAAAAGACTCAATCCTAAGGGGTAGTTCCCCTCCCCCCCTTCCCCCACAAGGTTAGGCAAGATACTTACCTCAAATATGACAACCCGATACTCAAAAATAGTCTTCTCGGGCGGGAAGGCCTCCTGACGGATCAAAATCAACTAAAACAACTTCAAAATACATCTAAAACGTATAAGGAACGATTCCGAATAATAAAGTTTCAATCTTTAAAAATTTATAAAAATTCGACCCAAAAGTCGACCCCCGGGCCCGCACCTCGGAACCCGACGAATTTTTACAAATTTCGATTACCCATTCCGATACAAGTTCACCCATACTAAATTCATCCAATTCCGATAACATTTGGTCATTCAAATCATGAATTTTTATTTTTGAAGTTTTCTTTCAAGACCCACAATCCCCTCAAATCAAAACATAATTTAAATGACAAAAACAAGAATTAATTCATGAAATATATTTAATTTTAGTGGGAGAACACTTACCCATTCGATTTGTGTGAAAATCCCTCAAGGAATCGCCCAAAACCGAGTTCTAGAAGTCAAAATATGTTTAAAATGGTGAAACCCCCGATTTTGGAAACCTATAATCTGCCCATGCTTTTAAAGCATCGCGATCGCGGGGTTCGAGGCGTGATCGCGTAGAAGGAAAATGAAGCTGGCTTAAAATGCTCTACGCGATCGCGGAACAGCTTATGCGAGCGCGTATAAGGAGTAAGTTGGCTTCTGCGATCGCGGACCAACTATTGCGATCGCAGTGAAGGAATTTACTGGGCGAGCCAGACACTCTATGCAATCGCGGATCCTTCTATGCGATCGCATAGAAGGAAACCAGATGACAGTTTTCAGCAGTTCAAAATAGGGAAAATGGACCCGGAACCTATCCGAAACATACCCGAGCCCTCGGGGCTCAAAACCAAATATACACACAACCTCAAAAACATCCTAAGGACTTATTCGAGTAATCAAAACACCAAAATAACATCATAAGCATCAAATTAAACCTCAAAATTAATGAAATTTCTCAAAACTTCTTTAAACATCATTTTTTGCATTTAAGGTTCGAATCATGTCAAACTAAGTCCGTTTCTTACCAAATTTCACAGATAGCACATATAAGACATATGAAACCTGTACCGGGCTCCGGAACCATGATATGGACCCGATATCACAGGTTTCACCTCAAATTTTATTTTCAAAAACCTTTATAATTTTTTCGAAAACAATTTTCTTTAAAAATTCATTTCTCGGACTTGGGACCTCGGAATTCGATTTCGAGCATACGCCCAAGTCCCATATTTTCTTATGGATCCTCGGGGACCGTCAAATTACGGGTCCGGGTCCATTTACCAAAAACGTTGACTGAAGTCAATTTTATTCAAATTTCCAATACAAATTTATCAATTTTTCACATAAAGGCTTCCCGGCTACACGCCCGGGCTGTGCACGCAAATCGAGGTGAGATAGAAGGAGGTTTTCACGACCTCGGAACACAGAATTAGCTAGAAATATACGTGATGACCTTTTGGGTCATCACAGGTCGTTACATCACAATTGGTTTAACAAAATAATTTATTGAGTGCCTCCACTTATTAGCTAAACTATTACTTATGAGAACAAATTTATTTATATCAGTTTGATATACATTATATACGAAAGTATATTACATTCTCTCCTCACAAGTGGTTCAAGGTCAGGAACCAAATAATTTTATCTTATTATTATTAAAGTGCAGTGTATATTTTGATTAACACCATAACGCACAAAGATGGACTTCCAAAGTTGAGGGCACAAGTTAGTTTTTTTAACATGAGGGGGAGACAGGATAAACAATTGAGAAAAAGTTACGTTGAATGAATTATAATTTATACATATAGATCCTCGAATAAGCAATATGAACTTGAAGTTCATAAAAAGATAATTCATCTGCAATATATTGCAAAGCATGCCAGACGCATTTTCTTAACCAAAGAAAGTAACTATATTCTCACTGAAAATTCCCATATTAGGATAAGTCTTAGAAGGACAAAGTCTATGGTACGCTTAAAGCATATAGACAAATCGGTTTCAAATAGAATTCTTGATAAAGAAGATGAGCAAATGATCATAATAAGGAGGCAAGTGATCTAGAAGATCACATGACATAACACTTCATAAAATCTCAGGAGAGGTTCAGGTACCTGAAAATATGAATGAAGAGATCTCTATGTTATGTCTTTATGAAAAAAATATTGGAACCGATATAAAATGTTCGTCATCGACATCTATAATATCGCTAAGTATAGATGAGGATCTTAAGTCTGTCGAATACAGACACAAAAATATTAGCCAAATACAAGAAACACAATTCAAATATAATTGGTTTCATATGAAAGACATGTAGTTTTGGACATGTAGTTCAAACACTTGAAAGTATAAAGTCAACGACGAGTGCAATCACTTTTATCTATCTTATATGTCTAGCATGACATAAAACTTGATATGCATCTAAAGTCCATTCATATGGCTTATATGATTTAACTTATATGACAATCCATGAAGAATTTAAATTGCTTAAAGCATATAAAATTCTTGGTCATAAAGTACTACATCCTAATTACAATTTGTGCACATTTCTATCTTGCTATAATTATAAGCATGATAATGTGATAGCGAGAATTTTCAAGGTGCAACATATTCATTGAAGTTAATATGTGTGATTTATTCATCAAATCTCTACCGACGT
The DNA here is from genome assembly GCA_005239525.1 of Nicotiana knightiana. Classification (NCBI taxonomy): domain Eukaryota; kingdom Viridiplantae; phylum Streptophyta; class Magnoliopsida; order Solanales; family Solanaceae; genus Nicotiana; species Nicotiana knightiana. The sequence continues at coordinate 16,500 of ML385837.1, read as the reverse complement.
CAACCTCCAAAAAGCTAGTGCACAAGATTGGGATGCGAAGGCTCAAGGATGTGAATTGATGCTCTCATCATGGGGAGTTAATACGCGTTGTACTCTTTTTCCCTTACAAGGTTTTGTTCCACTAGTTTTTCCTTGCAAGGTTTTTAACGAGGCAACCAAAAGGTGTATTGTTAGATATGTGTATTCTTTTTTCTTTTCTAGAATTTTTTTCCCACTGAATTTTATTTTAGTTAAGGTTTTAGCGAGACACATTATCTGTTGAATAGACATTTAAGGAAAAGTGTTATAAATAAAATTCTATTTAAGGTTAATGTCTATATATTAGAGAGATTTTAAGGTTTTTTACTTGGTGGCTAAATCATTTTTTTCATAGGTTATATTGCATAAGAATTCTCTCCTTGCTTTTCTTTACAATACTTATTTTTTTTTTCTTTGCTAGAGAAAAGTGTAAATATAGCAAAGTACACGAGAGTTTGGAGTAGTTTTACTACGTTACGCCAAAAATAGCATAGCAGAAAAAAAGCAAAAGGAAAGCAGAGAAGCTAAAACAAAACATGTCAAACGCGAAGAAGCTTCTCTTAGCTTAATATATAAATATAGATCGACGAGACCTGAAGCAGCAACACCAAAATTATTCAATTTGTTAATGTGAAATGAGGCATTATCTATAATTTGGATGTGTTTGATTATAATATCTATTCATTCAATCTGGCTAATTTAGGAGGATTGAATTTGAGGCCGCGCTTGTGTTTGAAGCAAGCAACTTCTCCAGAGGAACAAGACGAAGAGGAGTGTAGGCCGCGTTGGCGCAAGAAATTATCAATGGCTTTTCATTGGTCTTCCTTTCTCAAATTCACCTTCCTTCTCCTCCTTATTGCTGCCATTGTCACCGCTTGTTTCACTCTCCCTGTTGAAAAGGTTCCCTCTTTATCATTTGGGATTTTTTAAAACCCCTATTGGTTGATTAATTTGATCTGGGTTTTTGGTAACAAATTCATTTCTTTGGTAATTCTTCATTTTTGACTCATCTGGGTTTTCCTTTTATTATTATTTTATTCACCCCTTTTGGTTGATAGACTATTTCTTGATCTGGGTGTTTCTTTATTAACAATTATATTGCTTGGTTATTCTTGATTTCTGACTTTTGTTAGGGATGTGATGCATTTGACATTTGTGTATAGACTATTTATGGAGGAGGATTGATTCATTTGTTCCCAATTTGTTTTTTTACATTTTGCAATTTCGTCATTGATTTGCTAAGAGTCTTTTAGTTTTGCCAGAGATTTGTATGTCAGTGTAGGGTATTAGTGTAAGATTTAGAGAATAACTTAATTGTGAATTATTAAATATTTGAAATGAAACAAGCCAAATTGAGTGGAATGGATACCCAAACTAATTTGGGTTTGAGGTGTAGTCTTTTGGCTGTTTGGTTAAGATGATTATCCTTGTCTGAGTGTGATTTACTTGGTTGCATGGATCGTTTCAAGTAGAGAGGTTGTGTTGGCAAGTTTTTATCTTCTCTCACCTTTCGGTTTATTATCTTTGGCTTGGGATGGTGTTTGGTTCTAGGTAAATGCTATTAGCTTCTTTCATAGATATGTTTTACTCGAGCTGTGAGGAAAACACGAGCTTATTCCACAGTCTGAAGGACAAAGGTGTAGTTGGACTTCCATTAGAGTCACTGCTTTGTGCAATTCACGTCGACTTACCAATGCATTCCAAGTTGAATTGATTGTATTACCTGATCATATATGATAAACGTTCATAATGTGTTGGGGTTGACTGTGTTATCCTATCATATGCGTTCATAACGTGTGATCCACATGATGTGACTCCTGAATTCCTTTGTGATAGGACTAGACTGGATTCTTGGATCCTAACCTCAAGAATATTTTTAGATGGATGAATAATCAAGTGGAGCTCACTTTTTGGTTGTCGTTTCTGTGAACTTCTATCGATAAGCTGGATACTTCTGGTGTATGATAAGGATAGCTTAAAAACACGTCTATGGGGCCTCGTCAACTCAAGTTATTTATCTCTCCATGGTGCTGTGAAGATGCATTTTTTTATTTTACTTTTTTTTGTGCAGATGCTGAAAAATTTCTTGATATGGATTGAGCAAGATCTTGGTCCTTGGGGTCCTCTTGTTCTGTAAGTTGCTTTTTATATATAAATAATTAAATATTTAATGTGATCATGTTAAATCATTCCCTACATTTGATTAAGTTGAGCGATTTGAGTTATTTGACAAGGTGGGAACAGATATGCATGCAAAATAGAGGTATTCTTGTTATTTTGTAAGGGTATAAGCAGTCAAAATTGGCGCACTTCAAGGAATGGCCATGCGGGGGCGTAAATAGTTTAGTTATAAATCGAGAAAGTAGCCCTCAGGGCTTTGGTCTAGTGATAAGAGTGTAGCTTTTGATGTAAGGTTTAGGCGCAAGTCACGGTTTGAACCCTGCCGCAGACAAAAGCCCGGTATTTAAGTGGAGAAGGGTAGTCTCGAACCATGTGTCGCTGGCCCTCGGGGATTTCTCAGTTATAAAAAAATAGTGATTGGTACTATTGCCCTGTAGACATTATGTTCAGCTGTATGTGAGTGCTCTAAGAACATGGAACATGTAGTCGGGTATATCCAGGATCCAACCTTCGCATAGTTGGGCTTTTTTGTGGTGGTGGAGGTGGGGGGAAGAGAGCAAATCTTATAGGGTCCTCCCTTAATTTGTCTCCTTATTAGTACCCTCCTCGACCGTACCAATATCTGAAACAAGAAAGGTAAATGGGTAGCCTTGAATGACCTGAATATAATGCCAGTATGTATCATCGACAAGCCGAAATGTTGGGAGACGCCTTTAAGAAAACATGACGTAAAACATTGAAGTAAACTCATGAAATAATGTTCAAGAATATTCATTTAACACATTTCATTTGTCATAAACATTTATCATCATAAGGACAGGTAAAACGTAAACACATTACTGTGGGGGCTTTATCTTTTCATGTACATTAGCCTGACCCTCCTTTGGGGCCACCTCTAGGCTTATGGACATTAAACTTTTACCTTCTTACATTGGCTTGACCCTCCCCTTGGGTCACCTCAAGGCTTGTGGGCATCAATGTCATTTAACATATTTCATTTGTCATAAACATTTATCATCATAAGGACAGGTAAACACATTACTGTGGGGGCTTTATCTTTTCATGTACATTAGCCCGACCCTCCTTTGGGACCACTTCTAGGCTTATGGACATTAAACTTTTACCTTCTTACATTGGCTTGACCCTCCCCTTGGGTCACCTCAAGGCTTGTGGGCATCAATGTATTCTCACGTTAGCCCGACCCTCTCTTTTTGGGTTACCTCAAGGCTTGTAGCCTTCACTTGTCATAACAACACACAATAAATAGCCAAATGACATCACATAATAATTTTAAATCAAATGAACCATACTGGGCATGAAAACATTTTAAGGCTTTCAAGTAAGTACATTAATTCTTAACACATGCGACATTCGTTATTCAAGGCAATTTAAATTGGCACATGCATTAGAACATATCATTTCAACATTTAGCATAAGGTCTCATGGTTATCATTCAAGCTTTCTGTAAAAGATGGTGAATCGAGCACCCTTTCATTCCCACAAGCACTTGATGACAAAATGTTCATTTATGAATTTTATCAAATACTTTGACAGCATGAAAGTTGGAACATCACATTTAGAAGGTCAAGTCTTACCATACCTTGGCCTCTCACACGATTAGCAACTTCTCAAATGGTCCACTATATCCCAAATGTTCAATACAATTTAATCTACACATATGTATGAGTTCTATCTGTACTTGGCCAAATAATTCTCATAAAACTCATTCTGGGCTCACAAATTCGCTACAAACCATCCACTTCGTTCTCTTAATAAATTACAAACTTCAAGTTTATAAATTCAACACATGGAATTACTTATGTCCTTGAAGTCATTACTCAACTCGTTACTTAGCCCAAATCATATTATCTTCTCCTTCAACTAACCCAGCAATTCCTTAAACTCAAGATTCTAGGTTAGTTTAATCCATAAATTAAATAGTGTTTCAAGCTCAAGAACACACTAATAATACTTATTCCATCATTATAATTGAAAAAGTTAAGAATTTACCTTGTTGAAGTTACCTTAACTTGAAGATTTTTGGTTCTTGGAGATTCTTGCTCAATCTAAGAAATCGATGGCCTAGGGGTGGTGTAACACTTTGAGCTTTGATTTCCTTTCAAGCTTGGCTATGAGCAGCTTGTTTCGCCTCCTAAAAACCCCTAAATAACGTCGCCGCAACTGCTGAAACATGGGAGCTGCTATTCGTTGTTTCAGAGAAAAAGAGTCACCAAATAAAAACTTGGTTGCTACCTTAAAGCACTATAAAGAACCCTGCTGCCTATCTGTTGTTTAAGACCTTTATTCCTAGCTGAAGCAGAATAAGTGCTGAAAATTTTAGATTAGTGTGCATCCCCAAACGCCCTTCCACGTTGTCATGAGTAATCCTCCTGGTGGGTTTTCCATTCACACTTTAATCATAACGCAAACACCTTTGGGATACCGCTCTTCTCATTTTGCATTAGTTATTATATTTTTTTGTCCAAAATGCCCCTATAGATAGGATATTGCAATCAACACTAGAGATTTATGCTGCTGTTCTTTTGGTCATGCTGTTTTCTGTCTTACAGGGCTGTGGCATACATTCCTCTAACGGTATTGGCAGTTCCAGCATCAGTTCTTACGGTAAAATTTATGGTGTTTGTTATTTAAGCCATGTGCCCCTCCCAACCCCCAATTTCTTTAGTCAGATGCTCAAAATTCTTTTATAGCACATATTGACCAATCTGTCTCTGCTTCTCATGGATCATGGACTTAGTTATCAATGATATTTGGCTAATTACTTCATGTCACAAAGTAATAATTAAATGGATCTAGATGTTATGATTTGAATCTGAAATCCACATGGCTCCTGTTTTCAGCTAGGTGGTGGTTATCTATTTGGCTTGCCTGTGGGTTTTGTTGCTGATTCTATTGGAGCTACCATTGGTGCTGCCGCAGCATTTCTTCTTGGTAGAACGGTGAGTTCTTCTATTCCGGAGAGGGGATATTTTGTTGGTGCAGTTAGAAATGTATTCACTTGAAGTATTGCTTAGAACAGCATGATTTCACCCATAGTCCATTTCAATGAGCTCTGATTGGTACTTTAGTGGTATAACAAAAATTGGACTACCTGAGGTACAAGGCCGTAGATTTGTCAGGACATTTTGACATTTTGACTGACATTTTGACAGATTGGGAGGTCATTTGTCATTTCCAAGTTGAAGGATTATCCACAGTTTCGTGCAGTTGCAATTGCAATTCGGAAATCTGGTTTTAAGGTTTGTGTGCCTTTCATGAAATGCTTGAAAAGGTCCTTTTAATAGTCATGACATCTTCAGATTGTCATTTTGGCTAAGAAGTGTGTCAGTAATATGAATATTAATTTCCAGAAAGAGCAGAAGTAAGGATGCTAATTGATGTACTCTGATTTGACAGATTGTTTTGCTGCTCCGGCTTGTTCCTCTGCTTCCATTTAATATGTTGAACTACCTTTTATCGGTGACACCAGTTTCAATTTGGGAATACATGCTGGCTTCATGNGATTTAGAACAATGAAAGAATAATGTCCATCTTGGAGAATGAAAGATTGAATTGTACAATATTCATATAAGTGTTTTACAGAATATCTCTCAAATTTACAATATTTTTATAGATCTATTTTTTATTAGCCGAATCCCCGCATCTATATCCATATTCGGATACGCACCCCCCCCCCTCCAGTTGCCTCTAGGCCAAAGCCTCTTTCATAGCTTGCTATGTGATATAGATATGGTCGTAGTGTGTCGTTGATGTTTTTTTATGAGAACTATTTTCATGTCCTTGTAAAGAGGTGTCATTCCTAGCTTGATTCAGAACAAAGTGGTTTCTCTAATGCAATGTCAAAAAAGTTAGTGGAATGGAGTGGGCAGCCTCACCCCATCCCTGACGGAATAAATTCAATGAGGGTATTGTTTAAAAGCAAATGTTTAGCACTAGATTTAGAGAAACCAAGTTAAACAGTCACCATAAACCTAAAAGGTGATCTAAGTTGCTTGGACTCGGGTGCGGGTATCCGATACGGAGACAGATCCGAGTATTGGATTCGGCAAAATCTAAATTTTAAGAGTCGGGGGTGCGTATCCGAATATGGATATAGATGCGGGGATTCGGCTAATAAAAAATAGATCTATAAAAATATTGTAAATTTGAGAGATATTCTGTAAAACACTTATATGAATATTGTACAATTCAATCTTTCATTCTCCAAGATGGACATTATTCTTTCATTGTTCTAAATCTGTTTTATTTTTGATTTTGAGAAATCAAAATCTCAATTTTTCTCCCAAATTTGTCGATGGACTCCGGTCAAAGTGTCTGAAGTCAGTTGACCATATCCGGGACGTATTCCGTCTCCGTGCCGTATCCGGACGGGGACAGCACCAAAATCGAAGAGTCTGCGCAACTTAAACGGTGATGACCAGAAGCGGATCCAGGATGTCAAGAGGATGGGTGCACTGTCGTGAAGAGGTGGATCTAGAATTTACATTTGACGGTTTTAACTTTAGTCTTTTATCATGAACCCACTACACTTTTGAAATTATAAGTTCAAAATTAAATTCTTTTTGAAATTTTAGTAATTTTCACATATATATCTATACTCCATGCCGAAAACAAGACCGTTCAGAGTGGGAATTGAACCGCCAATTTTCACTTGTAGATGTGCACTCAATAATAATTGCATCATAAGAGTCTTCGAGCATGGGTTCACACACATATATGTAAGTAATTTTGAAGAAATATAACATTGATATACATGGTTTAGGGAGAGGAGTATGGTTCACGTGAACCCATATCTGTCAACATGCATACGCCTCTGGTGGTGACCTGTAACGACCCATGTAAAATGGGATATTAGAAAATTTGGCTATGATATAAAGGTTGCATGCATATGTGCCAGGTTTGATTTGGGATGGCTCTATACAACCCCTTTATATTTTATGCGGGGACAATAAATTCCTTAAGCCATCCTCTTGGGAGAGGGTTTTCCATTGGTTTTTGTGTTTAACTCGGTGCAGATGCTATCCATGTGAAATGACCTTGACCAAAAATCCATTTTTGGTAGTAGGATCATCTGCATGCCTTGATCTTTTCAATAACTCTTGAAATTCCACCAGGACATCCTTTCTCAGCCATGTCGCTTAGATTACTGGTTGATGTGTTAGGAAAATGGTCCTTTAGTTATGAGTTAATCTTTTCCATATTATACTGATGAATCTATTTCTTTTCCTTGCAGCCAATAACTTTTGCCCTGGTGTATGTCGGCACAACTCTGAAAGATATTTCTGATGTTACTCATGGATGGGGTGAATTTTCGAAAACCCGCTGGGTAAGAGCTAAGTGGTTACCTGTGCTACATGACATTTAACAAATCCTGTGCTAATGCCTAATAGTAATTTGGTCATGTTTATATATTGGAAACTAGTCTTTTGTACTTCAAAGTGAATAGTAGTATTCTGCAGTCATATAGGGCAAATGATTAGTTAATGTAAGGTGAACTGAGGGTCTCTCGGAAACAACCTCTCTATCCGTCCGGGGTAGGAGTAAGGTCTGCGTACATTCTAACCTCTCCAGACCCCATTTGTGGGATTTTACTGGGTTGTTGTTGTAGTTTGTTGTTGTTGATTAGTTAATGTAAGGAATTGTGGTATTTTTTTGGCTACCACACCAGGATAAACTTTTGGGGCAAGGAACCCCCAAGGGTATTCTAGCAATCAAAGAGTTGGAGTGACGACCTTGGAACCAAGGCTCAAATCCTTGTAGAGGCGATTCGGTGAACTATTCCTATCTACCTAAGTCTTGTTGGTAGAGTTATTCGGTACCTGTATTGGTGGGAGCTAACAAGTTTTCCAGTAAATTGGTCGCGCACAAGCTGGAAAAAGAATCCTTTATGGGACAAGGGAGAATAAAAATAAGCGACCAAGGTTGTACGCATATTTAAATTCCAACCTACCATTAAAGTCATTTATGAAGTAGTTTCCAAAGGATTTGGTTGGATGGATGTGATTTGCTTTGCCCATCTAACCAATAGCTGATGACACAACACTCTCGACATACTATATCTTGTTGGAAGTGGTAAATGTGAGTACCACTTGACTATTTTTGGGAAGTTATGGAGACATAAGATTTTATTATACGGTTACTGATAAACTAATGAATGCTTGCTAAGAAATTGAAAATTCAAAGTGGGTAGCTAATTGCGAAACTCATTATCGTTCCATGAATAGGAGTGATCTATGTACTAGGTAACATTAGATAGTGTAAAATCAGTGATTATGTATAGGCAATTTATACTAAATCGAACAATTTCTTGCACAATCATTGAGATGAGAGTTGAAACAAGTTGTATTCTATTATATTAGTTTAATGATTGTTGTCGAAATGCGAATATTAAGGTGAATATACAGTTATACAATATTAGACTAGATAATAAATTATCACATTTAGTAGAGAATGCAAGTAGCACACAGAGGATAAAATAAAAGAATGTCACTTGATGTGATTTGGCCATCCTAGTACATCTTCAAATGTGCCGATCCTTAGGTGTGTGACAGTGTGGTGATTGAAGGTGCTAAATAGGATGAGATAGACATTGAATCACATGGATAAATTTGTCTCTATCCCGGATTACATGCAACTTTAGCTAATGCTCCCTCGGTTTAATTCCATGTGCCTTAGTTTGATTGAGCATGAATTTTAAAAATGTAAAGAAACTTTTTGAATGTCGTCTTAAGCTAAAGATGTATAACATACCAATAATATACTCCCTCCATTCCAGTCTATGTGAAACAATTTAGCTTAAATTTTTAATTTTACCCTTAATGAAAAACTTTTATAATCACACAAATACTCTGGACACCTTTTTGACTTGTTTAGGACCACAAATTCCAAAAGTCTTCATTTTTTCTTAAACTCTGTGCCCAGTTGATCAGATTCGCATAAATTAGAACGGAGGGAGTACTTTGAATCTTGTGATCTTAAGCATGCCACGTCATTTCTATAAGAGTGTGTCATTAAGGGTAAAATGGGAATGTCAGAATTAAGGACTTTTTAAATAAAGAAATGTGACATCTTTTTTGAACCGATTAAAGGAAAGTAAGACACATAAATTGAAATGGAGGGAGTAACATAATAAATTAAAGTAAAATATCCATTTAAAGTATAACAACTATGTGGGATTCAGACTAGTAGCCTGTCTGGCCAAGCTGGAAAAATCTGCTTATTTGAAAAGTGCTTTTTGCAAAAATGCTTTCCGAAAAAGTATTTTTGGCGAGAAGTAGTTTGTGTTTGGCTAATCAATCTGAAAAGCACTTTTGAACAATAATTTGTGTTTGACCAAGCTTTTCAAAAAGTGTTTTTAAGTATCAAATTACGAATAAGAACATGAATAGATTAATAGTTGATATTATAAGTCAATAAATAATCTCAAAAATTTATTATTAAAGATAATAATTAAATCTTTTCATTTTATTTAGGCAAAATATGAAAATATAAATGAAAACTACTCTAATTCTTTTAAAATGATTTAAATATATTAAAAAATCATTCAACAAATATAAAAACAGTCACCCCTGAAGTCACTATATATTAGAAAGCTATTCTAAAAATAAGAAGAAATACTTATACATTAATATCATAAGTATTAGGTTTAAGACAAGTAAGGTTATTTTGGTATATACTATATTTTGTTAAGAGTATTTTTGGTAAAAAGAAAAGTCCAAACTGCTATTGCTTCTGGAGAGAAGCTAAATGCTTCTCAAAACTACTTCTGCTTCTTCCCAAAAACACTTTTTCCCCCAAAAAGCTTGGCCAAATAACCTCAAGTTGAGGAAAAAAGTAATTTTTGTGAAAAAAGCATTTTTGGTCCTTGTAGAAGCTTGGCTAAATAGGCTATTAGTGTTAATTTAGTTTGGTATTCGCCAAGAATCCATGTGGTTTTTTTAAAGATTAGTATGTCACTATAGGGGTAGGTGCGAAATTTGGAGAACCTCTAGTATGAAAGAGCACTGAATTTGTGTATTATCGAGTATTGGGATGAAATGAGTCCAAATAGAGGGGAATGGAAATAAAGTATTCATATATATCTGTGACAAGCTTGATAGACATGATTGATTGATCGTTTGTCGATATTATGAATATTCAAAGATCATAAACTTTGCCTTGTGGGCTTATGTTGCTCAGACTCGGGTGCGGGTATGTGATACGGATGCGGATATAGAGGTTGGATCCCAAGGTAAGTTGACCAATTCCGGTGTGGATCCCACAACCACACCCATGTTGTGTCGACACGGGTGGGGCAGGGATTTTGAAGAGCCTGCGCAACATAGTTGTGGGCTCTGCGTATAAAGTAAAGTAGGTAAATCAAGATAGATTGGAGGAATTATCATTTGTGACAACTAAATCAAAATGTAGGAGAGGAAAGCGAAGTTCCCCGTCAAGCCTAGTCATTCCCCCCCCCCCCCCCCCC
>ML385836.1:0-19182 GCA_005239525.1 Nicotiana knightiana | reverse complement strand
AGAATTTTTGAAAAGAAAGACTTCTAAAGAAGAAAGAAAATATATATTTCTTTTTGGAATTTCGAAAGAAAAATTTCTAAAGAAAGAAAGAAATATTTTTGGAATTTTGGACTTTTATTTTGAATTTCTGAAAAAAATATTTCTAAAGAAAAAGAAAATATTTTTGAAGCTGGAATTTTCGTTTTGATTTTCAAAAGAAGAATGAAAATATTTTTGGATTTTTGATTTTATCCTTTTTTTATTTTGTTTTTTCGAATTTTTTTTTTTAAAGAAAGACTTGTAAAGAAGAAAGAAAATACTTTTTTTTGGATTTTTGATTTTATTTGTATTTTTTTTTCTAATGAAAAACTCCTACAAATAAAATATTTTTTGGTATAAAAATTTTCTTAATTTTTATTTTTTTCAGGATTTTCTAAAAGAAAGACTCCTAAAAGGAATTAAAGATAAATATTTTTGAATTTTTAAAAAATGGGAATCAAAGAAAGACTTTTCTAAAGAAGGAAGGAAAGGAAAATATTTTCGGATTTTTTTTTTTTTAAAAATTGAGGGCCGCAACCGATGAGGTTTGCCTACGTATCTCACATCCGGTGAGAATCAGACCCGCGTAGTTCTGCCCATTCTGACGGAACTGGGGAACNAATTTTTAAAAAATGGGAATCAAAGAAAGACTTTTCTAAAGAAGGAAGGAAAGGAAAATATTTTCGGATTTTTTTTTTTTTTAAAAATTGAGGGCCGCAACCGATGAGGTTTGCCTACGTATCTCACATCCGGTGAGAATCAGACCCGCGTAGTTCTGCCCATTCTGACGGAACTGGGGAACCATGACTTTTGAGAACATTCAATTATTTTCTTTCTTATTTATAGACAGAGTTTCATATTTCGAATAACTACCTCACACTCTTGGTTTTTCTATTTGTTTTTATTTTTAGTCGGTCAACACACAAGCCGAAACGAATAAATACATACGTAGCAGGTAAGATGCATCAGGATAGTCTTTCATTTCGGGTACACCTGTCCTAGACGGACCCAACCCCTGTGTTGAGTCCCCTAAGTCAAATGCACATGATACAAATAAGCGTTCCTACTAGGGATCCGGCATGAGGTTTTGTTATTCTAAGTCTCGAATCCTGGGGTTTTGTTCTAGACCAGGCTTACCCGAGCGGACAACTTGAGCCCAGGTCGGGGCAGCGTACCGGGAATACAGAAGCTTCACCAGCTTTGCAACTTGTCTGTACCTCGTTCTAAAAATTGGATACGACTCTAACAGAAAAGAAGTCACACGAAGTGCACACTTCCCAGATAATTTAGAAGACTCAGAGAGGAGGGTTTCGGCACAATTTATATACAGTTCAGATAATATCAAAGCGGTAAATATGGCAATTAGCAGATCAGGTTTAAACACGTAAAATCAGATAAGGAAAGACAAAACATAACAGTTATATAAGCTTGTATTCTTGAACCCTGAACCAGAGATTCTGGGTTCGTTCCCCAGCAGAGTCGCCAGAGCTGTCACACCTCCCTTTTTCACCACCCTCGGATTAATGAAGGGTAATAAGGGAGTTTTTCCAATTAAAGTGACATTATTCGTATTTGGAATTTATTTTAGTTTCAGAGTCGCCACCCGGATTTTTTACGATGCTCCGGGACACCGTTTTATTTTAAAATCCCAAACCGAGGAAATTTTGACTCTGTTTTAATTTGTTTGCGACCAGAAATCCGAGTAAGGAATTCTGTTAACTCGGGAGAAGGTGTTAGGCATTCCCGAGTTCCGTGGTTCTAGCACGGTCGCTAACTATTAATATTTGGCCTAATTATCTGATTAATTACATACTTAGAACCTATTGTGTATTTTAGCCTTTTTTATTTTTAGCCGCGTTTAATATTTATGGAGTTATTTTGAAACAAGTCACGATGTCGTTCACTTGTTATTTTTTGTACACATCGCAAATCATGTCACGGGAACCGTACCCACGATCTACAACATGTTTATTTTAATTATTGTTGGGTCAATAGAAATGCACACCCGAATTTGGATTTATGCATCATGAATATGCCACGGGAACCGTACCCATAGTCATGATGTTTATTTACGCGTCTAAAGCAAACTACGTATGTTCAAGATTATTTATTTCTAAGTTTGAGATGGATGTGAAGGTCATCAGTTATGGAATAAATTTTTGGAAAGGGGCGCATGATTGTGATGTTATTGGATTTGAAAGGATTTAATTTTTGGCCCAAAATAAGTCTAATCGATACTTTAATCTTTAAAGTCCAATACTTTTCATTTTATAAATCACTACTCTACGACCTGTCAATTTTCATCTACGGCACCGTTTAATATTTAAGAAAATTTTAAACTAAAAGAAAACCTATTTCTATATACAACAAATCAACCCAACCATTTTGTCGATGACTCATTTTCAATTCATTTTTTAATCAAACCGCATAGCTCATTGGCCAAATCTTTACAGAAATAAAATAAACTAGATACTAAATCAGTGCATAAACAGAGCAAGAGATCGACGATGCATAACCCAAGCGGAATTAACTCAACCTTCCAAACTCCCTAATAAATAAACTAACTCAATAACTTGTATTAGATTATTTATTTAAACATGTTACCACAAAATAAACAACATAAGCATATCAACAAGAAAATCAAAATCCATGGAAAAGCAGGTTCTTAAACCAATGAAAAGTCTACAATAAATACCAAAACACATAAACAGAGGTTCATGAGCAAACATATAAAAGAGATCAACAAAAATATAAATCGAATGAGGCAAAAACGGAGCTCAATTAGCCGCAATTTTCATTTAAAATGGGAGCTCTCAAATCCAAGTACAACGGAGAGATTCGACTTAATACTTCTGCTAGAGATCTGAACCAAGATCAGAGACTTCTAAAGGTGATATCGCCGGAACCTTGAACCGGCAAAATCGAACATCACCTCACTTTAACGAAGTTTCGGAATTGATTTTTGACTGGTTTTGAAGTTGTTTTCGAGCTATTTCGCAGTTGGTTTTACTGCTCCTTTTTGGCTCGATTTTGGTGAGCTTTGGGGGGTGAGTTTCGATGGAGTTTAGGGGGCTATTTTGAGGCGTTTCTGGGCTGTTTCGGGGCTAGATTTCGGACTGATTTTGAGAGCTTGGTGGCTGCTGATTTTTGGGTGAAGAAGAGGGAGTTTTCATCAGCATTTCTAGTGATTTTCGGACTGGGTTTTCAGCAGTTTCGCAGCTCATTTGGCTGCTCTTTGGAGCTATTTTGCGGACAATTTTTGGGCTAGTTTGGGTGACGTTTTTGGGCTAGTTTGGGTGGGTTTTGGTGGCTTGGGGAATAAGAAGATCTTGCCCCTTTTTCCTTCCCCTGTTTTTTTTTTGGTCCTTTTTCTGGTTGAAAAGAGGGCTGGTTTGGGGTGGCGGAAAGCTTTTTGGATGCCGTTAGGTTAGAGAATGAATGAAGAAGAAGAGGTGCTGGGAGGTGATCAGCCGTTGCTGAAGAGAAATGGGCTACTGAAGGTTCGAGGTGGGTTGTTCGGCGTGAGGGGTGGTTTGTCGCTGGTCTTTCTAAAATGAAGAAGAAGAGGTCATGGCTGCTCCTCCATTGTGTGTGTATATAGTAGTATAAAGAGTTGGCCCCAAAAATTGGGTAACCACCCCATGTGAGGGAATCATTCTGTTATAAAAATAGTGTGAGGGAATCCCAATGAGAATGTGCAGGTGTGATTTTGTTGTGGAAAGATAAGGTGGTGGGGTCCACATATTTATTTGATTTTCCTTTGCAATTTTCTTTTCACGTCCTCTTTTCTTCTTTTTTTTTTCTCTTTCTCTTTTTTTTTTCCTTCTAAAATTTGATACTAAAATGAAATAAAATAAAAACTTCACAAAACAGTAATTTATCTAGGATATAGAAAATGTTAAGAGAATACATAAAGTTAATAAGTTAATGAGATTTAAATACTACTCAATATATACTGAAACCTAAAACTTTAAAACTAAACTAATTAAATATATTTTTGAAATTTTGTTGTTGTAGTTTTCTCCTTATCTTTTTTTTTCTTTTGAAAAAATAAAATATCGATACAATTTTTGTATAATTTTTAAAATTTATGAAAGGTAAGATAAACTAAAATTAACCAAATGAAATATCAATTAGCCAAAATAATAAAAAATATGTTTTTGTAATTTTATTTTGTGATAAAATAAAGCAAAAGAGGAAAAACTAGTTAAAAGAGCGATATTAGACCTAAACTAAATATTTAAATGCTATACTGTGTAAAATCACGGGGAGGGTAAAAAATTACATGTTTACAAGCTCCCCAGGTCCCCTCTAGACCTATGCGTTCGCGACTTACCCTCCACGTTCGCATAGCTTACTCTGGCCCCCACTCCATGATCACATTCTGAAGGGTGCGTTCGCACTGGCTTAAAACTACCCTGACCCCAACCCACACATAACCCTGTGCGCTCGCACTCCCTTGAGTGCGTTCGCATAGGGTAAGCACCTGGACACCAGAAAATGACTATTACACCAGAATTTTCACCAAGTTTGCACTCCGACACCTACTTGAAACTCACCCGAGCCCTCGGGGCTAAAAACCAAATATATACACAACCTCAAAAATATCCTACGGACTTATTCGAGCAATTAATCACCAAATTAACATCAAAAACAAGGAATTAAACCTCAAGATCAATGAAATACTTCAAAACTTCTTAAACTTTCAAATTTTCAATTTAAGGTCCGAATTACGTCAAACAGATTACGTTTCCTACCAAATTTCAGAGATAACACATAATAGACATATTGAACCTGTTCCCGGATCCGAAACCATAATACGGGCCTGGTATTCCTACCAAATTTAAGAGATAACACATAATAGACATATTGAACCTGTTCCCGGCTCCGGAACCATAATACGGGCTTGGTATCACAGGTTTCACATCAAATCTCATTTTCAAAAACCTTTATATTTTTCAGAAAATATTTTTCTTCAAAAATTCATTTCTCGGACTTGGCACCTTGGAATTCGATTCCGGGCGTACGCCCAAGTCCCATATTTTTCTACGGACCCTCCAGGACCGTCAAATCACAGGTCCGAGTCTGTTTACCAAAAATGTTGACCGAATTCAACTTTATTCAAATTTCTAATACAAAATTATCATTTTTATCAGTTTTTCACATAAAGGCTTTCCGGCTACGCCCG
Organism: Nicotiana knightiana; assembly: GCA_005239525.1. Lineage (NCBI taxonomy): Eukaryota > Viridiplantae > Streptophyta > Magnoliopsida > Solanales > Solanaceae > Nicotiana > Nicotiana knightiana. Next base: position 13,976 of record ML385836.1, on the reverse strand, counting down.
GGCGGCGCACGCAAATTGAGGTGAAATAGAAGGAGGTTTTCACGACCTCGGAACACAGAATTAGCTAGAAATACACGGGATGACCTCAGTATGTATGTATGTATGTATGTATCTTATATATATATATATGTGTGTGTCACGGCCCGAATCCTACTCTAGGTCGCGATGACGCCCAACACCATAGTCAGGCAAGCCAACATCAATTTACTAATGAGTTTCATTTAATTTACAAAGACCTTCCCAACACTTACTTGGCTTAAACTTCAAACATTAAGTACAACAAATAACTTAGGCACTTTAAGCAGAAATAACCGTAAGAGTCATAATTTAATAATTACACCACAAAAGAATAGTCTACTAACGTGTGTGTCAGGAACTAGTGTCACAAGTCTACAGGCATCCAGTAAAGTTAAATCAAAAGGGATAAAAGTGTGTCCTACTGTCTGAGAAAAATATAGAAAGAAATAGTAAAAAGAAAAGCTCCAGAGTGCTGATGGATGTCGTCAAGGGAAAGCAGCTCACTGTGAAGCCTCGACCAGGTATAAATCAGGAACGAGTTCCCGACTGGTACCCAGATGCATCTGCCTCAGAACCTATACAATTAAGTACAGAGCGTAGTATGAGTACATAAACAATATGTACCCATTAAGTATCCCACCTAATCTCGAAAGAGTAGTGACGAGAGGTCGACGTGACACTTACTAGGGTCAAAGTAATAGGTTTAAGTAAAATTTAAGAAAGATAACAGGTATGCATGGATAGTAAAGCAATAAGTATCGAATATAACCACAAAATTTACTTACGTAGTGGAGCACCAACATACAAGTTTTCAATTCGTATCCCCCGATATCTATCAGTTTATCAGTTATGAAAATATCAAGCAATTGCATGCTCATAATGGGTTGAGGACAAACGACCTGGGCCAACATCATAAAATTACTGTGCATTGCCGAAGGTTCGAACGGAGCGAACCACAGATGCATCTATTAACCTGCCGTGGCGTACAACCCGCTCGGGCCAACATCATAAAATAACTGTGCATTGCCGAAGGGTCGAACGACGCGAACCACAGATGCATCTATTAACATGCCATGGCGTACGGCCCGCTCCCATGAGAGTAGTGGAAGAAATCACCCTGCTCGTGAAATATAAATTGCGAAGCCGTCACACATAAGCATACACATTCAAGCAGTCCTCCCCGACTATATCAGGAAAACCCAAGAAAATGACAATTTCTCTTTTAATGGTCACAAAGATAGTATTTACATCTTTTCTAGAAATTCATTTGCCATGTTCGATAAGGTTTAAACATTTTTAAATTTAAATAAAGTTACAAGTGCGGCAAATAAACATGCTTTTGGATTGTAGATTACCGTACATAAGCATAATAGTAGCTACGCACGGACTCTCGTAACCTCGTGCGTACGTAGCCCCCCCCCCCCACAAATAGTAGAACATGATTGATTATCTCACCTACGAGGACAGCTCCCCTCACAAGGTTAGAAAGGAGACTTACCTTATTTCAAGCCTACTTTCCGGGCCAAGAACGCGCCCGAAACTCCAAATTCGTCGCCCAAGAACTCTAAGCTAGAAAAACATCACATTAACGAGTCAATCTATGCTCAAGAGTCCATAATTCTCCTACTTAAATGGTCTTTCAACCAAATTGGAAAATCCTAAAATATACCCCCGGGCCCACATGCTCGGATTCCCGAAATTTTTTAAATTTAAATAAAGTTACAAGTGCGGCAAATAAACATGCTTTTGGATTGTAGATTACCGTACATAAGCATAATAGTAGCTACGCACGGACTCTCGTAACCTCGTGCGTACGTAGCCCCCCCCCCCCACAAATAGTAGAACATGATTGATTATCTCACCTACGAGGACAGCTCCCCTCACAAGGTTAGAAAGGAGACTTACCTTATTTCAAGCCTACTTTCCGGGCCAAGAACGCGCCCGAAACTCCAAATTCGTCGCCCAAGAACTCTAAGCTAGAAAAACATCACATTAACGAGTCAATCTATGCTCAAGAGTCCATAATTCTCCTACTTAAATGGTCATTCAACAAAATTGGAAAATCCTAAAATATACCCCCGGGCCCACATGCTCGGATTCCCGAAATTTTTGGAGGAAATACTTGCCCATAGCCTAAGGATCACTATTACATAGTTTTTCTATGATTTCATAATCAATTCCTTGGTAAATTCTCATTTTTGTTAAAACCCTAGGTTTTACTTTAATCCCATGATTTATACTAATTTAATTTGTTAATCTACCCAAGAATTCAAGTATTAAACTCACTTCATGGTAGGAATTACTTACCTTACAATTTCCAGGTCGAATCCCTCCTTCACCAGCTCTGCAAATCGTCCAAAATGATGAAAAATGGTTCAAAAATGGCTAAATCTCTCATTTAAGACGACCTCACTGCCTGCAGGTTTTTCGCACATGCGGCTAGAGGACCGCACATATATATGTACATACATACAATATATATTGATACAAAAATGTAGTCTGGATCGCTTCCATAAATGTAGTCTGGATCGCTTCCAAGTAAGCCTTTGGAATGAATTACAGGAACACCAACTCTGGCTAGCTATAGTTCCAAAAGTATACCTTAAACCACGGTCCCCCTTACATCCTTTCAACACCTACCTTGGTTAACACGGACTCGAATACCACCGGTTAGGTTGGATCCTAACCAAGGTTTACTTATCAGGACCTGTAGCTGCATGTAGATATATAGTTCCAACCATCAGCTCATTGGGATGATACATCATAATTTAATAGAAAATCATGTATGTACATAGCCTATGGTTACTAAGTTTAACACAAAAGTTCTTAGCCTATCATTCAGGCTAAATAACAAAAAGAAAGAGAAAAAGTATACCTGAGACCCTCAAAATGTTGATCCAACATATCTTTTTCTGAACATTATTAAGAATGGAAAATTTACAAAGAGGAAAGGTTTATGATCACGCTCAACTATGTCTAATAAAAGACTAAGCGGGCGTTGCAAATATAATCTGGGGTATTATGCCCATAGTCGATCCCACAGGGAATTTACGTATCAAGCAAGCTATTAGAATACTCAACTGTCACTTGATGTTATTTAAATTACTAAAACTAAAGATTAACTACGCTAAGGTGTAAACAATATTAATAAAGATCTAAGGTTATGGTTTTCCCCATCGGTGAATTTACTTCTCTGATACTTCATATAGCTTGATTAGTTGTTTCTATCAATCATGAACACTCTATCTACCATAAATCTCTCTCAAGTAATTATGATAATTTACTAGACGCACTCTCTCAAGTTACGCTAGCTAGATTGCATTACAGTTCACTTTAGATTGCACCCGAGGTATCGTTATCTCTAATCCAACCTCTAAACCCTCGGTTATGACTTTCGTCTATACTCCGGGAGTGATGTTGTTCAAACAACTACCTAAATATGCACTCTCTCTCAAGTAGATACATAATAAATAGGCACAGCTAATTGATGGCCATTCAATTAACTACAACAAGAACGTAGTTGAACAAATAGAGATTAATCAACCAATCGGAATTATATTAATAACACAATAAGTTCATCCCTCAATGGGTTCTACCAAAACCCTAAATTAAAGAAGTTAGCTAAACATGTTCAAAATAATCAAATCTAAAATAACTTGCATAATTAAACTACACAGTAATAAAGAAAATCTGTACAAATTGATGTCTTGCCGTCCGAATCCCTTCTCATCTCCCCCTAAGTTGTGTTTTTGGGGTCTATTTATAAGTTTAGGACAAACACTAAATGTGTAGGAGACTTCTATTTCAACCGGGAAACACTTAAACTCGTCAAAACTCGAAATTGACCAGAACCAGGAGACCAGGCATTTTGGCTCTAAGGCCTGGATAAGGCCACGCCAGGCCTGGCGTTTTGGCTCTAAGGCCTGGAAAAAGCCAGGCCGGGCCTGGCGTTTTATCTCTAAGGCCTGGCTATAGCCCGGTGCACTCCTCTTCGCCTCTTGAGTGTATTTTCGACGTTTTTACATCCATTTAGCTCGGCTTCCATCTCCAATTCACCTACACATGAAATTGACTCCATTATGCTCATAAAAAGTGTGTTTTTATCATTAACGCACATAAAATGTAAGGTATATAACATGTTAAACTATGAATTCTAGCCTCGCATCAGTTTACAATATTTCTAGAGAGAGGTTAGAGAGAAGGGAGAGCTTATGATTTCTGGTGGCTTGGCTAATGCCTGCCTTCTCTAGTGAATTCTTGATCCTTATATAATGGATCATAGCTAAAGAAAACAAAACTAATGGTCGACAAAATAATTACAACATGAGGTCGACAAAACTAAAAGTTTAAAGAAAACGGACAAACAACTTTTATTAAAGTAGATTCTTTTATAATGGAGGGGTCTGCTTGCTTTATTAAAGCTTGTTTTTATTACCCCGATAATTGATGTATGGGTCCTTCTATTTAATAATGGGAGGATCCGCCTACTTTATTAAAGCTTGTCTTTTCCTTTATTGTCCTTTCTCGCAGAAGATTCTTCTGCACCTTCTTTCATTTTCTGGAGGAATTCTTCAATTTCTTCAAGATTGGCTTCCGCACTGTATTGTGGTTGAGCTTCACCTGTTATGGAGGTTTCTTCATCAGAAGTATTGCTGATGGAAGCCATTGATATATCATCGCTAATTTGTGCTCCAAAATTTCTTGCTAAGTCCTTCTTTATCTCTTCGAAGTATGAAGCAAGAATTTCTTTTTTGGAAATTGCTCCTTTCTTCATTTGGAGCTTCTTGGTAACTTGTTGAAATGGACTTGATTCTGCCACTGCAACATTTACCTCTTGCTTGACATATATGTCAATTTGTGTCTGAATTTGTTGGATCAAGTCATCACCATAGATTTTTCCATGCTGATCTGCTTGGAGTAACTTGCTCCAGAATTTATTATAAAAGATCCTTTGGAGACATGGAATTCCATCATTGGTATAACCAATTTGAACATTCCATTTCATGATCCATGGGATTGAAAATTCTATAAAAAAATACATGGCTGCTATGCCATCGTAAAAGATATTATCTTTTTGTAATGAAATAATTTTGGGAGATATATCTACCCATTGAGTATATAAATTTTTAAAATTTGGAGGAAGAATTTCTAATGATGGACCATATAATTTCCACCATTTACAGAACCAATTTGGGATCTGTTGACTCATCATATTAGAACAAATTTTAATAAACCAAGAGTGTTTCCTATTAGGATTCTCATAGAGAAAAGTTTTATTAAAACTTTCTACATAATCCCAGTAGTTATATTTGACTGCGACCTTTTGGTCTGGATGAGTATATTCTCGATCCTTCAAGGTACTGATTCCCCATTCATCAGAGGGTATTACCCTTTTAATGATTATTTTTGAAAAACTATAAGTTTTTCTTATATTGGCAGGATAGAAGTGCTGAATTTCAGTTGATCCTGTTGTTGAGAGTATTATCTCATAATACATTCTGTATTTGTATGCAGGTGTAGCATATGATACAGTATCGAAATATCGAGTCAGTAGTTGCCATGGATTATCCTTCCATTTAAGGTCGGATTTTTCCAAAAGAATTATTAACTCTTTTTCTTCCTTTTGGTTATAAACCTCAAGGTTTTCATGACTATCCTTTGGTATTACTGAGGATTATGTTGATACATTTGATGATGTGCCTTCTTCATTTTTTTGATTTTATAAAATCCATGAACTCCTTATATAAAGGACGATCTGTATTACCTCCTGTGATGTTAGCAGCTATTAGCTGTTGATTTCCCATTTGGGCGAGAATATTATTCCCTCTTCCATAGGAATGTGTCCTTCCTTTTCCTCGACCCCGAAGGTGTCTATATGTAGGCCTCATAGTATGAAATAATTCGACAAAGAACTTATGAGTTTAAAAATTATCTAGTAAGAAAATCAGGGAGAGTATTTTCTGACCCTTTTTTATATATGATTTCAAAATCAAAAAGGGCTAATAAAACTTTCCACCTTGCAAACATCTGTTTTAATACATCATGTTTGAAATCTTTATTAAAGATAAACTTTGCATCTTGACAATCAGTTTTTATTATAAACTTTTGATTGTATAAATCAGTTTGAAACTTCATAACATATTTTACTATAACAAGGATTTTCTTAGCCACAGTAGCATAGTTTTTCTGGGAATCATTTTATTTCCCTTAGTAGAATTGTACAAGATATTCATGTTTATTATTTGGGGAACACCGTTTGAGTATTCCACCGTACCCAATATCAGAGGCATCCGTTTCAACATTCTTTTCCCAAGTGGGGTTTGCAAGAGTTAAACAAGGAAGGTTATGAACCTTTTGTTTAATTCTTTTGACTGATTATGTATGATTATCAGTCCATGCTCCTGGGTTTTTCTTTAGTCTATCATAAAGAATAGCAGTATCTTTTGCTAAGTCTTTTATAAAAGAAGAGATGTAATTTAAGCTTCCAAAAAATCTTTGAAGCTGGGTTTTATCAGTAATGACATCAGGAAATTTAGAAGCAAATTCAATGCTCCTATTGATGGGAATAATTCTATCATTTTCTATGTTATGACCAAGAAATCTGGTATTATTTTGAAAAATAAACATTTTTGGTTTTGATATCACTAAACCATTTTGAATAATAATCTTTTTGAAAATATCCAAATATTTGAAATAATTTTCAATAGTCTTTGAAAATACTAAAATATCATCTATGTAGACAATTATGAAATCAGTATATGGCATGAAAATATCATTCATAATTTTCTAAAATTCAGAAGGGGCATTTTTTGAACCAAAAGGCATAACATTCCATTCATATTGGCCCATTGGAACATTAAAAGCCTTTTTATATCAATCATTTCAGATATCTGGATTTGCCAATATCCTGATTTTAAATCAAATTTGGAAAATATAATGGCACCGTGAAGTCTATCTAATAAATCTTTTTTATTAGGAATTGGATATCTAATCCATTTTAAAACCTTATTAAGGGGTTTATAATTACTAACTAATCTAGGAACTCCTCATTCCTGCTCAGCATGTTTATTAACATAAAAAGCAGTACAAGACCATTTAGACTTAGAAGGTCTTATTAAACCCTTTTGTTGTAAGGAATCAATTTTCTTTTTATATAACTCTAGGTATTCAGAGTTCATTTGTCAAGGACGAGCCTTTGTAGGAATATTTTCCTCAGAAAAGTCTTCTTCGTAAGGAAGACTTATAATATGTTTCTTTCTATTCCAAAATTATTTGGGATGGTCCCCACAGATGTGAATAGAAAACTGATTTATGAGAAAAACTAATTTTCTCTATCAGCTTAGGATTCTTTAAATCCTGGCTAATTATAATAGAACAAATTTCATTTTTTAGAAAATCAATTTGTCTAAATTTTGAAGAAATAATGTCATTCAAATATCTTTGAATTGGTTGAGTTATAAACTCAAAAGTAATTCCTTTTCCATTAAAATTTCCAGTAAAACTTTTTGTATCCCAATTGGTAAAAGGAATAATTTTATGAAAAAATGGGACGCCTAAAATAACGTCCTGAGCTATGTCTTTTACTAAAATAAATCTTTTCGCTATACAAACATCATTTTGGCATATATAAGTCTTAGGTAATTTATAAGAAATACCCATTTCCCACCACTAGCCTTTTTTAAATGGTGAGTAGTTTTATAAAAATACTTAGAAGGTATTACTCCTTCTTTTATACAATTTAAATATGCTCCACTATCAAACAAAGCAGTAAACTCTCTTTTAAAATTATAATCAATTAAAAGAGTTATTTTTATTAAAAACTTCTGGGTAGTAAAATACTGGAGTTTCTATAAAATTCATCTTCAGCATAATCAATTGCTCCTAGTAATTTACTAGCACTAATGCCTTCAGAAGTACCTACACCAGTATTATCTTCAGTATTATTAGTACTGAAGTCTTTACTATTCTCAGTGTCAGAATTTTCTAACTTAAAAATTCTTTCATCTAAGGCTACATTAGAAGTCTTTAACTCTGATATCTCTTTCTTGAGATTATTAATCTCAATACTTAAATCTTGAACAGTTGACCTATCAGGTTGATACTTGTTCTTAATAAGCCTTCTACTTTCAGACATAGTGTAAGGTCCTTTCTGAGATGGAATTTCTTCTATCTCTGTTCCTACTTCAGAACTTGTAGGAAGTTTATCAATTATTTAGGACCTTAATTCAAGGTCTTTAATAGCCCTTAAAAGTTCTATCATACTATCATTTGTTAAGACATTGATATTCAAGTCTTTGAATTGGGAATAGATATTATAAAGATCATTCCCTGAATCACAACATTGTTTTGAGCATTGTCCCTTCTCATAGGGTTCTTGATCATCTTCAGAAGATGAAATATATTTCTCTTCTTGGAGGACTCGTAAGTATTCACTAGTTGGTGATTCATCACTATCAGATATCTCTGGGGAAGAATATAAAAAAATCTTACATAAAGAATCTTTGATATGATCATCTAAATCAAGTTCTTTTATTTTATCCTTGATTCTACAATTTTTAGAAAAATGGCCTATTCTTCCACATTTATAACAGGCCTGTGGATTTTTTTATTTTATAAAATCTTTTCGGGCTTTATGAAAAGTTTTTCTCCTTTGGGTTTTTGTAAAACGTTTTTCAGGAGATCCCTTTTTCTTTTTATAAAAATCATTTTTCTTATGCGACTTCTTTTTATTAAAAGGGATATCAATAGCAAATTATTTGGAAAATTCCCCTAATTGTTGTCTCTCATTGAGACGATACTTTTTATTTGCTGATTTAGCTTAATATCATTATATAAAGCTAAACCTTCCTGAGTGCAAACGCTGAATAGTTTACCATATGAGTAATTTTTATAATCAATACTCATTGGCGTGCCTCTTAAAGTCTTTCTGACTCTTTCAGCAAATAGAGGCAGAAGTCCATCAATAAATTTGGACTTCCAATGAGTACTATTACTTTCAAGTAATTCCATCACTCTGGATAAGAAAGCAACTTTGTACCATCTAAAAAATGTTAAGGTTTTACACCTTAGATTTTGAAGCATTGTTCTAATAGTCTCACTATTATCAGACCATCTTCCTGAGAAATGTTCTATAATATTCATTACTAAAGAATAGACAGAATTTTGGACCATCTTGTCATCCTCTGTCTTTGTTGCATTCATGATTTGAACACGCTGGTCATGGGTGAGATAATTATCCCACCATCCCTTCAGTTGACCAGTGAAACCGGCTATTATCATTTCTACAATAGCTCTATCTGTATTTTTATTAACTTTACAAATAGTACTGTACATAAGCATTCTATGTACTGCTGTGTAGATTTGTCTATATGCTAAGCCATCTATGTTACATTCATAGATGTCTGATCCACTGTAACCTTGATGGTAGTGGTCATTATCTTGTTCTTCTAGAAGAACATCTTGCGGGGTCGGTCTCGGGTAGTAAAACATTCTTTGGTAAGGTTTGCGAGCATATTACTAAGAGATTTTATTAATCTCATCGTCCACCTTTAAATTTTTTCCCTCTAAACTTAAAGGGTTAACTTTAAATTCACCAAACTTCTTATTAAGAAGTTCTTCAATGTCATCAAGACTTTTTAATTTAAAGTCTCTTACCTCCGGCGGAGGTTGGATACTTGTAGTAGCAATTTGTTCTTTACCTTTAGTATCCTTCTGTTGAATATTTTGGACTTCAGTTATGAGCTTGTCCAATTTTTCCTGAATTATAATAATCTGTTCGCCGAGAATACTAACATACATATTAGTATAATTATTCTGCGTGAGCATAGTATTCACATTTTTAACTGTAATACTAGCTACCTCATTTTCAAAATTATTTGAAAATGCAGTAAAATAAACTATTTTATCTTTTTCTCCTATTTGAAAAGATTGTTGTGGTGGGAAAACAGATTTGGTTATTTTTCCACTAGTAAGAGTATAATCTCTTTCTAATACAAAAATATAATTGTAGACATGTTTAGACATAAACCAAGGAACAAAATCAATAATCCTATTTTTCTTGCTTATGTCATTATAAAAATCATGTCTGAAGAATTGGATTAATTCATCATTAAAATTTTCAAAGAACCATTTTCTGAAAACATTCTATCTGGGTTTTAAAAATTCTTGAAGAATTAAATCTCTCGCCGGTGAACCCGGACTAAAATCTATTTGGTTTTCAACCATCATCTACACCATTTGAGAAATCCATTTCGGATGATGACGGGTCAGGATCCGAATTGACCTTGACTATATTATCCTGACTAATTCTTATATTATCAACTCTATAATTTTCTCTAATTTGTGATGTAGATTCTCTTGATGGGAAATTTATCACATAATCAATTGGAGAAATATAAGAGGAATTTGATCTACCTAATCTAGATGATAAACTGATATTGTCGGTTTGAACGGGCTCATTGAATTTGAGGACCAGTGATTGATACTTCCTTACGAAGAAGACTTTTATGAGGAAAATTTTCCTACAAAGGCTCGTCCTTTCCAAATGAACTCCGGATACCTAGAGTTATGTAAAAAGGAAATTGATTCCTTAAAACAAAAGGGTTTAATAAGACATTGTAAGTCTAAATGGTCTTGTACTGCTTTTTATGTTAATAAACATGCTGAACATGAACGAGGATATATATGTATGTATATATATATATATGTGTGTGTGTGTGTGTGTGTACATATATATATATATATATATGTACGTACATATGTATGTATAGTATAGTATAGTATAGTATGTTGTATAGTATAGTATACATAGTATAGTATAGTATAGTATAGTATACATAATGTAGTATAGTATACATACACATACATACATACATACATACATACATACATATATATATATATATACATATATATATTGTATGCATGTACATATATATATTGTATGCATGTACATATATATATGTATGTACATGTAATATACATACATATATGTATGTATGTATATGTACATATAGATACATATGTATATATATATATATACATGTATGTACGTATGTATGTATATGTATGTGTATATATATATATATATGTGTGTGTGTGTGTGTGTGTACATACATTGTCACGACCCCAAATCCTAACAGGTCGTGATGGCGCCTATCGTAGAACTAGGCTAGCCGACCATCACCTTACTACGCATTTATTCAATTATAAAAGTTTACAATTTAATAATAAGCAGCAACCATAGCATAAAATAATGTATTTAAATCTTAGCGTCCCAATAATAGTCTAACAACTCTAAACAAAACCTCCAAAGATTGGAGTCAATAGTCACGAGCATCTAAGAATAAATAAATCTAACTCTGCTAATACTATAATATATGTCTCTGAATCAAACGCTAAAACTAAATAAGGAAGGGAAATGGAGAAGTTGTGGATGCTGGACAGCTACCTCGAAATCCTGTGAGCTGATGCTACGAGCAAGGACAACTATTGCTCCGGATCATCACTTGAATCTATGCACAGAAGCACAGGGAGTAACGATGAGTACGCCAACTCAGTAGTAATGAAAATAAATCACATTCCAAGAACTATAAAACACATAGTACAGCTACACAATTTCACAAAAAAAAAAAGTAAAACACCAAGTCACCACTTAGTACTCATCGAATACATAAGTTCGAAATCAGTTTCCAGAAATCCTTTGAAACAAGTGTAATATTAGTATACCTCAGTAAAAATCAGTTTGAAAATGAAGTAAATCATAGTTCGAAAACTTAGTAAAATCATTATAAATCTGCCCCTGGGCTAAAATCATTTCTCGTAACAATTGCCCCTCAGGCATTCTCACAATCACTCAGTAGCAGCCCCGCGGGCAATAATCATCACTCAGTATCAGCCCCGCAGGCAATAATAATCACTCAATAGGTACCTGCGCTCATTGGGGGTTTGTACAGACTCCGGAGGGGCTCCTACAACCCAAGCGCTATAACAACATAAGGCCTGAAAGCCTCCTCACAATATAGGCCTGAAAGCCTCCCTCATATAAGGCCTGAAAGCCTCCTCACAATATAGGCCTGAAAGCCTCACTCAGTTAGACATTCTCAATTTGCCCTTAGGCCATAAACATACCGGGTTCTTGACCCAAAACAATGTTTCATTTTCAAGAAATAGTTTCAAAATATTCTGAGTGTCAAAACAATTATCAAGAAAAGACTGAGTAAAAATCATAACATATCAAGTGAGGAAAGACAGTGAAGTAGCCCCCAAGGGGTAAACAGATCGGCACTAGGCCCCAAACATGGCTTACAACCCAAATCATATCAAAATATATCAATACTATTAAGCATAGGCTTAAAAAAATCGGTTTCACAACTCATTAGTTGCCTAAATAGGGAATATATTTCCAAAGTTCCAATCTTTGCATTCCAAAACCCGTGAAAGGGTGCATAGTCCGGGGTTTCATACCCTCAAGACAGGATTTAAAGACATTACTTACCTCAAAACTAGCCCGGAACTATTCTGCAACATGCTTGCTTCTTGTATCAACTTCTGAAGGCTCCAACTCTACCAAGTTCATATTTTTATCATCAATTTATGCTTAAGGAATAAATTCCAATCGAAAAAAAATAATATTTAGCTCAAAAATCCGAATTTGGTTAAAACCCGACCCCCGGGCCTGCGCCCCGAAACTCAGAATTTTTTATAAAAAACTGTTCTGCATCATCTCACGAGTCCGTACATATAAAGAACACTAAAATCGGAGTTCGTTTGACCCCTCAAATAAATCCCTAAAGGTCTCATAATCTCAAGCCCTAAGACCACCTTTTTCTACTGATTTTCATGAATTAATTGTTGAGATTATGTTCTATAATCACCCATAAACGAGTTTTAATAATCAAAACACTTACCTCTATGAAGAACACTGATTTCCCTCTTTAAGAATCGCACCCAAAGCTCTCTGTCCGTACAAAAATGGAGTAAAAAAGGTTTAAGTCGTGGAGGTTTTAATTATATACTACCCAGGGTTTCCGCACCTGCGGTCCCCTAACCGCACCCGCGACCTCCCCATACCTCCGACCCACATTCCGCACCTGCGACTTCGCAGGTGCGGCCCCCTATCCGCATCTGCGACCTTCTCCCTGACTGGTCAAATCTCGCACCTGCGGAGCCTTCTTCCGCTCCTGCGGGCCCACACCTGCGATCAAACATCCGCAGGTGCAGTTACATCAGTAACCAGAAAACCAGCAGCTGCTTGCTGCACCTTTTCAACTCCAAACATCCCGTTAACCATATGAAATCAATCCCGAGCCCCTCGGGAACCCAACCAAACATACTAACACGTTAAATTTGATCATTCAAGCTTAATTGCACTCTCAAAACACCAAAACTAACATCGAAACACCAAAATTTCATCGGATTCAAGCTTAAGAACTTTGAAATTTCTAAAATCCACCAATGATGCCGGAACTATCCAAAACAACTTTGATTGACCTGAAATTTTGCAGACACTTCCAAAATGACATTACGAACATGTTCCAACCGTCGGAATTCCATTCCAACCCCGATAGTCTAATTTCCACTGCCGACCGGAAATCATTAAAACTAACTTTCGCCAATTCAAGCCTAATTCTACACCGGACATCACACAATTATTCTGAACACACTCCTAAGTCTCAAATCACCTAACGAATCTATCCGAGCCATAAAATCTGCATTCCGAGGTCGTTTACCAATAAGTCAACTCTCAGTTGACTTTTCCCATTTAAGGCTATTTTTAAAGGCTAAATGACTGAACTCTTACTACAATCATTCAATTTCAATCCTATCAACTCTAACACATCAATAACAGAATAACTAACCTATGACAAGTCAATAACAACAATTATAATGCAGGTTCTTAGTAACGACGGACCGGGTCGTTACATACATATATATATATATATATATATATATATATA
>ML385834.1:674-117620 GCA_005239525.1 Nicotiana knightiana | reverse complement strand
TTCCAACATATCATGTCCTTGTAACTTGCATTCTCTACAATACTTAGGTAGGTAATCATATTTTATAGTTACCCATTCTGTTCTAACCTCACCTGTAAGTTCATTCTCGATGTCCATACGAACCTTCTTAGGAAGATCTGCTAAGAGATCGACTAACACTTTCACACGCGCACAACTAGGTCTTGTCTTGTTCACAGTAGCCATATCAAGGTGTAGTGGCTTTCCCACTGCTGAAGCTAATGAAAACAAACACTCCTTAACGAAAAAGGTCGGCAACAGATTGGGAAAAGAGATCCACGCCATCACCCTTGGTGTCTCCTCTCCTGCTATGAACTTCGAATCATACAGTAGGGTTCTAAGTTGGAATTCCTGTCCAAACTTATCTTTCACATAATAGACATTTTTTGACGTAAAATCAATATAATCTTGCCACAATGTCAGTCGTACTAAAACATGCCTATCTCTAAGAAATCCGATATTACATTCACCCTTAATACCACATTGCATAGGGATGATTCGACGTAATTCTTGCAATTCAGGCCAACCATAAGAAAATTTACATACCACTGCGTACTTCAATCCTTCAATAATATTCATACGTTCGACTTCTGATTCTGTAAATTTAACCATTGGTTGTCCTTGTAAAAAAATGGCTCGTCTAATAGGAATAGGATCAACAATTGCTGCATGATATTGCATGGCAGTGTTGTTCGAAGGTTTCACTGCTTTTGCGTAGTTCATCTGCTGGGGCTGGGATGGGTTGTGTGCTGTCGTGGGAGGTTGGGTAATGTTAGGGGTGGTTGGGGAGGTAGCCCAGCCACAGGAGGTGGCTGGCCACCGGACGGAGAGGCCATGGCCAGCCTCGCAAAGGTCCTCTTTTGTTTTTTAGGGTTGAGAGCGTTTTTTTTATTTTTTGTTAAAGATATACACTTATAGATTTGTGTCCCTGGTCCCGGCGAGGCTCGAACCCGCGACCTTCGGCTCTTCTATGATTTCACGTTACTCTTCACACTTCTTCTTGTCCAAGAATTTTTAATTTCAGGCTAAAACATGTCAAAATCATCTAATGCACCAGTGCATAATAATAATGGCCTCGGTTTCTAGGGGTAAATAAATGCAACAGCTTCAGCAGCTGGTGTGCCACTGCTCAACCCTGTAGTAGCACCTATTCCCAACCCAGATGATGATGGCTCGCATATTTCTATAACACATATTTGGGTGCGGATGTCGGGGGAAGCGTGCAAGGAGAAGTCCAACCTGGCGCACAAACAACACGTGCTCGAAAAAGAAGTTAGCCTAAAATTCATTTTTGAGATGTTGCAAGCACAACAGGTTGCCATTGCTCAGCTACAGAGTCAACAAAACCCCGAGCATGGAGGGGCCGGAAACAGCTCCTCAAATCGAGCAAGCACTAGAAAGATCGAGTAATAACGGGTCAGGAACAGACCACACTATTGTCAAAATGCTCGAGGATCTCACCAAAAGGATTGAATCAGGAGAAAAGAAAATAGAGGCCAATGACAAAAAAGTAGAAATCTATACTCAAGGGTCGACTAGATCCCAGGCGCACCTCCGGTTCTAAAGGGGTAGACTCGAAGAAGTTCGTGCAGAAACCATTTCCATTGAGTGCGGCTCTGAAGCCCATTCCGAAGAAGTTCAAAATTCCCGATATCCCGAAGTATACCGGGACCTCAGACCCCAATAAGCACATCACTGCTTATACTTGTGTTGTAAAAGGGAATGACCTAAAGGATGACGAGATTGAGTCCGTCTTGCTGAAAACATTTGGAGAAACGCTCTTGAAGGGGGCCATGATGTGGTATCATAACCTACCCCCTAACTCAATGGATTCATTTGCTATATTGGCATACTCCTTTGTGAGGGCGCACACTTGTTCCATTATTATTGCTACAAGGATGTCCGATGTCTTCAAAATTAAACAGAGGGAGAACGAGATGTTAAGGGAGTTCGTATCTTGATTTCAGATGGAACGAATGGAATTTCCGCCAGTCTCTAATGACTGGGCAGTGCAAGCCACTCAGGGCTTGAATGAACGAAGTTCGATAGCTTCGAAGCATCTAAGGACAAAATTGACCGAGTACCCTACCGTAACTGGGGCGGATGTACACAGAAGGTATCAATCGAAGATCAGGGTCGAGGACGGCCAATTAGGAGCCCCCTCAGGATTGGTATACCAAAGCATTCTCTGGGAAAAGGAGTCTAGGTTTACAGAAAGGGAATCGAGACCAAACAAATAAACATACCAACCGTATGTAGAAGATCGAAGAAACGCCTCAAGGCGCAACATACCCCGGAGCGATCAAAGGATCTATCGAAGCAAAGGTTCGCGGGGACTCATGAACAAAGCAGGGTTCATTAGGCATTTGAGGCCGGTAGATCATGCACCTCGACTGGCAGAGGACAACTTCAATGTCGATGCTTCAGACATCGTGTTAGCCATAGGAAAGATCAGTGAAACCAGGTGGCCCAAGCCCATACAATCAAATCCTTCCCAAAACGAACCCCAACCTAATGTGTAAATACCATGGAATTCATGGGCAAAGAACCGAGGACTGCATAGAGCTTCGAGAAGAGGTAGCCTGATTGTTCAACGAAGGGCACCTTCAGGATTTCCTCAGCGACCGGGCCAAAAATTACTTTCGAGCAAGAGATGCCAACAGGAATAATGAACCAGAAGAACCTCAGCACATCATACACATTATCATCGGAGGAGTCGACGTCCCATAGGGACCCATTTTCAAGAGAACAAAAGTATCCATCACCAGGGAAAAATGAACTCGAAGCTACATATCGGGAGATGCTCTTTCATTCAGCGAAGAGGATATCGAAACCTTCTCTCAGCCTCATAATGACACACTAGTAATTCTTTTCTTTTGAATAAATTTCAAATTAAATGTGTGCTCGTGGACCTAGGTAGCTCGGCCAACATAATCAGGTCGAGGGTGGTAGAGTAGCTCGGACTGCTCAATCAGATCGTGCCCGCCTCTCGAGTCCTCAATTGATTCAATATGGCAAGCGAAACGACCAGAGGGGAGATCATCCTCCCTGTCAATATGGCCGGTATAATTCAAGACACCAAGTTTCACGTCATTGAAGGTGACATGAGATACAATTCCTTACTCGGTAAGCCATAGATACATAGTATGAGAGCGGTGACATCAACCCTTCATCAAATGATGAAGTTTTCAACAAAGGATGTAGTAAAAATGGTATACGGGGAGCAACAGGCAGCGAGAGAGATGTTCACGGTGCATGATGTGGCACCGACATCTATGACTTCTACATCGAAGGAGCCAAAGGACAAGCAAACAACCAAGTAGCGGCCACAACTTACATTCTCGACTACACCCAACCGATTAAATAAAGGACCGTGCCGCGTCCTCGGAACAAGCAATTTAAACATATCAAGGTTCAAGTGCTATCACTGCTAAGGTACAACTCTCCCCCTTTTCATTTATATTTTATACTAACCCATTGCAGCCATTCGATCAAAAGGAATCAACGCACCTTCCAACTCAAAGACCTTGGGTTTTAAAGCACGCGTTGCACTTTTTTGTCCCTTAGATCGGGTTTTATCCCAAACAGGTTTTACCGGCGAGGTTTTTAACGAGGCAACATCTATATTCTACCTAAGGAGAACTTAACAAGTATTCAAGAATTCTTCTCAAATCAACCTCAAATGCTGGGGGACATCCCCCCGGAAGGTCACCCCCTCAAAAATCGAAATATGTCGAGGAGGGTCTCGACAGGAGAATCTTGTATTGGGCCAAACGATCGAATGAACCGTGTCCGTAGAATAATCGAACTCTCGATGGAGAAAACATGTACGCTTGTATAAAGTAATTGAAGGAGTATATTTTATCATAAAAATGATTTATACCTCAAAGAAGTTCGCTATTTTTACAAGAAACGGCTCCAGGGCCAAATACTCCCAAACACTCGGGAACTGTCATCAACAGTCAGCTCATCGAGCTATCAATAAACTCGAATTCGCAAGACCTCAACGAGGAAACTTCGAGCTAGTAAGCCCTTCATGAGGAAATAAAATCTATAAGCCCTCAGTGAGGCAACATCAAATTCATAAGCCCTCAATGAGGCAACATCACCCTCATAAGCCCTCAATGAGGCAACATTAAATTCATAAGCCCTCAATGAGGCAACATAAAATTCATAAGACCTAAATGAGGCAACATCAAATTTATAAGAACTCAATGAGGCAACCTCAAGCTCGTAAGTCCTCAACGAGGAATCATCGAGTCTGTAAGACCTCAACAAGTCATGTCCAGACTCATAAGACCTTAAAAAGGCATAACCCTGATAATAAGGCCAAGGCTATATATTCGAACTTGTAAGACCCCTAAAAAGTCATACCCTCGATATAGACGCCAAGGCTATCTCACCCTGGAACTAAAAGGATATGGATAAACACAAAGACTATAGTCATATTAAAAGGCTCCATCCAAATTAACGTGGCTCGTAGACGTCCAACTGCCGCCATAAAACTACAGGCCTTCAAATACTTCGAAAGCACTTCGAAAAGAATTGGTTAACCAGGATACCCCCGGCATAAGCAAAAGAGTTTCGATAACATCAACTCTGACCAATGAAAAGGCTTTGAAACAATCACATTTCAATGATAAGGCATCAAAAAATTAGCCTCTGAGTAAACCTCCTAAGGTACTCGACTGTCATCATATATCAACTCATAATCGAGGTTCTCATTTGAGCCGTCAAAGAG
This sequence comes from Nicotiana knightiana, assembly GCA_005239525.1. NCBI lineage: Eukaryota > Viridiplantae > Streptophyta > Magnoliopsida > Solanales > Solanaceae > Nicotiana > Nicotiana knightiana. The sequence continues at coordinate 112,861 of ML385834.1, read as the reverse complement.
GCAGACGAACATAAAACATGCCAAGGCATAATAAAAACTTCAAAAGTCTTGAGCCAAAATGAGGAAAAACTATAGCCGTATTAGAGGTCGCATCGACCCAACGTAAAGAGCCTCAAGGCCAACCTAAAGTGCCTCAGGGCTGATCCACGGAGCCTCAGGGCCGAGTTAAAGATCCTAAGGTCCAATTTGTAAGACCTCAATGAGGCAACACCACACTTGTAAAACCCCAAAAGGGCACAACCCCGATATCAAGGCCAAAGCCATAATATCGGACTTATAAGACCCCGAAAAGGGGCATACCCTCAATATGAAGACCGAGGTCATCTAACTCGGGGACTAATCGAAAGACCTCGATGAGGAAAAATGAAGAATAAGTCCTCAACAACAATCATCAAAATTCAAACCACAAAAGCAGAGACGAAGAAAAAACGAAAGATCTCTTTGTATAAATGATGGTACCAAGGTACATTTGCAACACTCCCACAGGGAGCCCTTTTGAGACCTAGTCTATCGTTATTATCGGGGACTTCGTCTTTTCCCCCTCGGGAACTTTGCCTTCATCAACCTTCTCGGGCCTAGCATCCTCGAAATCTCTTTCCTCTCCATCTTCAACATCGACTTCATTGTCAGTAGAGCATCTGCCCTAGCCTGCTCTATCTCTTCCGAGAAATCAAAGCCCGTATCATGGAGCTCCTAGAGAGTCTCCCTCCGGGATCTACAACGGGCATATTCGTTGCTTCTTCTCTCTTGATCGGAATCCCGCCGCAACTTCATCCGAGCGTCGGTAGCATATTTCAAGTGGACACTGCCCTCCTATCAGTCTTTACTCGGGCCTCTTCAGCTTCGGCTCGAGCCTCTGCGACTTCGTCATTCACCTTCAAAAGATCTGTTTCAAGCTTAGCAATCATGCTGGCCTGGACCGAGTTGCTCTCTCGAGCACTACGAAGTCATATCTCGAGGGAGGAGACCTTAGCCAAAGCGTTCCTTTTGGCTGAAACATGAAAGTCTATCTGTGCCTTCAACCTATTGCAATCAGAATCAACCTGGTTGACCTCGCCCCGAAGGCATTCCAGCTTCTCTCTCTTTCTCTACAACTGAGATACCAAAACGTTAGTTTCCAAAGATGGGAGAAGAAGCTTGTATTCCATTGAGATAAAGGTTACCTGTTTCTCGAGGTTGCCTTCGTAATCATCACTTTGATTCAACTCCGATCGAAGGTGTATCAGCTCTATTGTCTTTTTATCACAAAGAAGCCTGAGAGATTTCTCCTCGTTCAAGGCTTTCCGAAACCTAGACTCACAGCAAAGCAGCTCAGACTTGAGTTTGTCGAAGGCCTATGGAAAAGAAGGTTCAGTTAAAGGATGAAAGTACGAAGCTGAAAAGCCCAAAAGGTCACCAAATCTCACCACAGAATAGAGTTGTTGAGCCTCCTCGTAAGTCGAGTGCACACCTGCTGGTCTGGTCTCATCGACCCTAGTTGAACCACTCTGAAGGGGGACGTGATAACTGGAGACTCTGCTTGATTTAGGCGGCCCCCGGTCCCGAGCATCCCTTGAAGTACCTTCGAAGGGAGAAGAAAATGGTGGTAAATGACCTTCGCTCCTCCCATGTATATGGCTAAAATCGAAGAGCCCGATTTGATGATCATTAGAACACTTAGAAGGCTCGAAGATTCGAGTTTTGGGCATCGAGGGGGCATATCAAAGGTTCTCGACCTCGGAGCAGTGCCAATCGAATACCAACTTTGAATGGAGGAAAAACCCCAAAAGGCACATGGTTAAAGTTGACAAAGTACACAAAATAGTACAAGCCCGTACAGTGGTATTAAATGGCCGTACCAGCCATCTCTCTTTGCGTTAATTACACATGTACTATGTTGGGATTACCCCTCATATATAAAGGGGACCCTTGTCACTTTGTAACACACATGATATTTAATACAAGAACAAGAACATCGTTTGCTCTCTAACTAAAACATTCTCTACAATTGTTTGTTGTGTTCATTAGTTGTTCTTCATTTATTGCTTGTTATTAATCAAAAATAGGCCATTTACAAGGCCTTCAATATTGTTGTATCATTCTCGACAGCCCCTTGTCAAGATCTTAAGCTCGGCTTCGAGGCCCATTCTGAACGACCTCGAGACCAGACTCTCCACTGCTCGATTTGCATAATCTTGCTATACTTCGCTCTTATTTCATTTTCCCATTACTCACCTAGAATCTACTTCCTAAACAACTAGTATTAAAATAGATCACGTATTTTTAGAACCACATAATCAAATATAATTGTAATTACCATTTTCAAGGTTAACAGTTTGGCGCCCACCGTGGGGCTAAAAATAATAGTGATTGTTGTAGTGCTGGTTTTCTAAAAACATAAGTTATTATTTAAACTTTTTCTTGTCCAAGAATCTTCAATTTCAGGTTAGAAATGTCTAACTCAGTAAACAAACATGAAAACAACGGTCCTGAGGATCATGGAGAGAATGATGCAGGTGCTTCAGGTGCTAGTGTGCCACCGCAAAACCTTGAAGGGGCACCAGTGCAAATCCCTGTCGATGAAGGCTCACGCAACGCTCAACATGTTGATGTGAGCTCTCATACAAGCGAAAGTGTGCGTGAAGGAGACCAGCATGAAGCACAGGGAACCCCTTCTCAAAGGGAAAGGGAAGTTAGCCTTCATGACATTTTTGAGATGTTGCAAGCATAACATGTGGCTATTGCTCAGCTACAAAGCCATCAGAGAACCTCAAGCACAACACTACCAGAAATGGATCCTCGAGTCAAACAAGCACTAGAAAGGTCGAGCAATAATGGGTCAGCAGCCGACCCCGCCATTATGAAGATGCTCGAAGACCTCGCAAAGAGGATTGAATCGGGCGAAAGGAGGATAGAAGCTAACGACAAAAAAATGGAAACCTATAACTCGAGGGTCAATCAGATCCCAGGCACACCCACGATTCTGAAGTGTGTAGATTCAAAAAAGTTTGTGCAAAAGCCATTCCCATCCAGCCCCAAAGCCCATTCCAAAGAAATTCAGAATGCCCGATCTCTCGAAGTACAACGGGACCTCGGACCCCAACGAGCACTTTACTGCCTACACTTATGGTGTGAAAGGGAACGACCTAAGATATGACAATATTGAGTCCTCCCTATTAAGGGGCCATGATATGGTATCATAACCTGCCCCCGAACTCGATAGATTCATTTGCCATGATGGCAGACTCCTTTGTGAAGGCACATGCTGATGCCATCATGGTCGCTACAAGGAAATATGATATCTTCAAAATCAAACAAAGAGAGAATGAGATGCTAAGGGAGTTCGTATCCCGCTTCTAACTGGAACGAATGGAATTACCACCGCTCCTCGATGATTGGGCGAAGCTCGATAACTTCGAAGCATTTGAAGCAAAACTTGATCGAGTATCCCGCCGTGGTTTGGACGATTGTACACAACAGATATCAGTCAAAGATCAGAGTCAAGGACGACCAATTGGCGGTCCCCTCGGGCTCAGTGTATCCTAGTAGAGTCTTAGCAAGCAAATCGAGGCTTTCACAGTAAGAGCCAAGGCCAAAAAAAGAAAGGTATCAACCGTATGTAGAAATTCGGAGAAATATCACGAAACGTAACATACCTCTAAGTGACCAAAGGATGGACCGAGGACAGAACCCTCGGGGACTCGTGAACAAAGCAGGGTTCGATAGGAACACAGGGTCGGTAGAGGCACCCCGACTATCTGAGTAAAACTTCAACATCGGTATTTCAAACATCGTCTCGACCATAAGTAAAATCAGGGATACCAGGTTGTCACGCCCCAATCTCGGGGAGCGCGGCTGGCGCTCAACCGAGTGAACCCGGTCGAGACAGCCTTGCAAACATATCCTACCCGACTCATTCACATTTCAAAAAGGGAAGGCATCACCGTTTATTAACCTGGAGAGAGGTCAGTTATATAAATATACATACATTGCTAGTTCATTCTTCCTTACATACAATATGTGATAATCAAAATTCCAAAAGTACTTACAGTTTGTGATTAAGTGGAATAGGATTTCAATATATAACTTGATTCAATAACATCCGCGACGCCCATACATGACCCACATAAACATTTATAGTGCCTCTATAGATACAAAAGACAAACGTGACAATGCCGGCAACAAGGCCCCGACTATACCTAAAGATATAGTAACTTATACAAAAGAAGAACAACATTTACTTTACATGACCCAGGGAAGAAGCGGGGCTCACCAAGAAAGTTGTAAGGAGAAAGAGTGAGGGCACCATTATCAGCGATCAACGCTATCTGCAATAGAACCACCTACATCCATTCAAAGATGTAGCGCCCCCGGCAAAAGGGACGTTAGTACCTTCGAATAGTACTAGTATGTATGAACAATTCCACTCTAAAATATAATAATAAAAAAAATAGGTAGGAAAGAAGTCATGGAAATCACATAGCACTTCACAGGAATAGAGAATCACAAGTAGGGTCACATTGTTTCTTATTTTGTCTTTCCATCCTTTTGATTAACAGTCTCTTAATGCCAAGTACCACGATTTATAATGCTACCGTATCTTTTTTACACGGAGTCCGGTCTCGGCCCGACCGGCTAAACCATCCCAAGTGAGACATAACCACATCCACAATTTATATCAATGTTTCAAATGTAAATGCCACCGTGTGTACAGCATGGCGTCCGATCTCGGCCCGATCGACTAAGCCATCTCACTTGGGACATATCATCTAAACTAATTACTCAGTTCACATCTCATTTCCATAATTTATCACATAGTCCTTGGCACTAAGACACATTTTACAATTTGAGTTTGATTCTCCTTTCCTTCATTCAATAACTTTATCTTTATATCGATACGAACCTACATATAATAAGGTGCGCACGAAATAAAAGGAGCATGAAGAATTATAACTCACATTTCCAAGTAGCATGGTGACATGGTAAAACAACTAAAACAATTAAGAAATATACATCTTTCGACTTACACATTAAAAAAACCAATTTAAGTAGGATCAGGTAAGGGACTCATACAAAATATTTGGACACCAAAGAGTTGATTCTATGAAGATTAGAGTTAGTCATACATACCTCGACTGGGTCTTACCCCTAATTCGTACGATAATTTTCAGAATCCTTTAGCTCTTTCAATCTATTTGACAAAATAGCACAATCAAATCATAATTAGGAATCCGGTCATAGTCCTAGCTCACTTGAGTATCATACTTATTATTACTAATTCACTATAGTCCCATAGCTCCCCTTTTTGTGGAAGATTTCCCTTTCCTAGCTTAAGATCACATGCATGCAAGGAAATTACCTCCCCCACACCACATTTACATGACCAATTATCCCCTCCCCCTTAACTAGATTTATGAATTTTGAGGATAGGGTATGAGTTCTTACTTGTAATTTTAGGGCCTTCTAGCAAATCTTCAATCATGCAATCAAGAATGGTAATGATCAAGGGGTGGGTAATGTCTTCTCACTCTAGAATCTCTCTTCCTCACTCTATAGTATAAGAAAAATGGTTTAAAATGGTGAGGAAGGTGTTTTATATTGGTCTGGGTTCGGGTCAAAAATTAAGTAAAAAAGGTGCCCCGACACAGATATGCGATCGCAGAATGGAAATGCGGCTCGCAAACCCGCTGCAAAAGTGGCCCCAGCCGGGTGGACCACTGACCGAGTATGCGGCCATTATGCGGCTCGCATAACAGTTAAGCCGTCGCATAATGCACCGCATGATAGTTATGCGATCGCATAATGCGCTGCACAACTCCCTCAGAAAAATTCCACGGCGAATCTGCGACCAATATACGGCCGCATATCGATTATGCGATCGCATAATTTGCCTCAAACTAGGCCATCCTTCTGATTCACTCTGCGACCATTATGCGGTATGCAGAGTGATTATGTGACCGCATAATGGGCCGCATACACGCACTTTTTCACGAACATTTTCTTCTAAGCCCGTAGGGTACATTTTAATCCAAAAGGTCCGAACCGCGGCGAGATTTTCTAGCATGAAACACATAAATCTAATTTGGGCATCACGAAGTACCGGTTTTTTTTACGGGGCCTTACATCCTCCCCCATTTAAGATCATTCATCCTCGAATGAGGATCAGGGTTCACTTAGGTTTAGTCATACCATAACTCAACAACCCCAATTTTGCCTAACTCTCGAATATTTTTGGAAAATTTCGCAAGAGTTTCCTTTGTAATAAGGCCTATCCACCTGTTAGAGAGCCCCCGAAACACATTTCGACAAACTTTATATGATCAGGTAACACAATAGATTATACAACAATTGAGGCTTCATAAAGGACGGATAACTAGGAAGGGAGAGTCTTTACACTAACATAACAAGTAATACAAATATTTAGAGAAAACAACTTCATAGAACTATTACATGGCTATTCAAACAAATGAGGGTACATCTGCTTCATTTCACTCTCGGCTTCCCAAGTAGCTTCTTCAACTTGCTGGTTTCGCCATGATACTTTTACAAGTATAATTTCTTTGTTCCTCAACTTTCAGGAATGTCTATAAGGAATAGCAATTGGAATTTCTTCATATGAAAACTCTTTGTTAACCTCAATGGTCTCAACTGGCACGATGGCGGACGGGTCTCCAACTACCTTGTTCAACAAGGACACATGAAATACCGGGTGCACCAATGATATTTCAGGGGGAAACTCAAGCTTGTGTGCTACCTGTCCTACCCTTTGAATGATTCTATATGGCCCGACATACCTTGGACTCAATTTCCTGTTCTTTCCAAACCGCATGACCCCCTTCATGGGAGATACCTTCAAGAATACCCAATCATCTTCTTTGAATTCCAAGTCTCTGCACGAACGTCTGAATAGGACTTATGACGACTCTGAGCAGTTTTCAACCACTCTATTATGATTCTAACTTTCACCATAGCTAGATACACGAGGTCTGGTCCTATTAGTTCAGCTTCTCCAACCTCGAACCATCCAATTTGCGACCTGCATATCCTACCATACAAGGCCTAAAACGGCGCCATCTGAATACTGGCATGGAAGTTGTTGTTATAAGAAAATTCGATAAGCGGCAAATGATCATCCCAGCTACCCTTGAAGTCAAGAACACAAGCACGCAACATGTCCTCAAGCGTCTGAATAGTCCGCTCTACTTTCTCGCCAGTCTGCGGATGGAAAGCCGTGCTGATATTTAACTCTATACCCAAACCTTGTTGAAACTTCTTCCAGAAATTAGCTGTGAATTGAGCACCTCAATCAGAGATGATGGAAATCGGAGTGCCATGAGGTCTGACTATTTTCTTGATATACAGTTGTGCATACTGCTCCACAGTGTTGGTGGATTTAACCGGTAAGAAGTGTGCTTATTTCGTGAGTCGATCCACGATCACCCATATTGAGTCAAATTTGCACGGAGTACAGGGTAACCCTACCACAAAATCCATATTCATAATTTCCCATTTCCACATCAAAATTTCTATAAGTTGTGCTAACCTACCGGGCCTTTGATGCTCGTCCTTCACTTGCTGACAACTTGGACATTTTACCACAAAGTTCGCCACACCCCTCTTCATGTCATTCCACCAATAAACTTCCTTGAGGTCATGATACATTTTTGTAGAACCTGGGTGCACGGAATATCTAGAAGTGTGAGCTTCTGCCATGATCCTTTCCCGGAGACCATCCACATTTGGAACACATAGCCACCCTTGGTACCATAAGGTACCGTCATCCATGCCAAGAGAAAAATCTGTAGTCATATGCTTATGGATCCCTTCCTTCAGCTGTACCAACACAAGATCGTTGTATTGCATCTCCTTGACCTCCGCCACAAGCGACGATTCCACCCTATTCCGCACAAACACCCCACCTTCATTAGAGTCTGCAAGACGAACTCCCAAACTGTCCAACTGGTGAAGCTCTCAAGCCAAGGGTCTTTGACTTGCTTCCAAGTGAGCCAAACTACCCATAGATTTCCGACAAAGAGCATCCGCCACCATATTTGCTTTCCCCGGATGATACTAGATGTCAATGTCATAATCTTTGAGCAACTCAAGCCACCTTCTTTGCCTCAAGTTTAATTCCTTCTGCTTGAGAATATATTCAAGACTCTTGAGGTCTGTGAATACATCTATGTGGACCCCATACAGATAATGTCTCCAAATTTTTAATGCAAAAACAACTGCCGCAAGCTCCAAGTCATACGTTGGATAATTCTTTTCGTGATTCTTAAGCTGCCTTGAAACATATGTTATAACCTTATCATGTTGAATTAATACAAACCCAAGACAATCCCGGAAGCATCGCAATACACAACAAACCCCTTCGTACCCTCTGGTAGTGTCAACACCGGTGCCGAAGTTAATCTTGATTTCAATTCCTAGAAACTCGTTTCACAAGCATCAAACTACTGGAACTTGACCGTTTTCTGCGTCAGTTTAGTCAATGGAGAGGCAAGAGTGGAGAACCCCTCCACAAACCTCGTATAATATCCGACCAGACCCAAGAAACAACGAATCTCTATTGGAGTGGTAGGTCTAGGCCAATCCTTTACAGCTGTGATCTTTTATGGGTCAACCTCAATCCCTTCTCTGGAGACGACATGACCTAGAAATGTAATAGATTCAAGTCAAAATTCGCATTTCGAGAACTTTGCATACAATTGATGTTGATGAAGAGTCTGCAGAAGTTCCCTGAGGTGGTCGGTGTGATCCTCTCAACTTCGTGAATACACAATGATGTCGTCAATGAATACTATCACAAAGGATTCAAGAAACGTTTGAAGCCTCGATTCATAAGGTCCATGAAAGCTGCTGGGGCATTTTTGAGCCCGGAAGACATTACCATAAATTCAAAGTGCCCATAACGGGTTTTGAAAGATGTTTTCATAATATCCTGCTCCCTTATTTTTAACTGATGATACCCTGACCGCAAATCCATTTTGGAGAAGAACTTAGCACCTTGCAATTAATCATACAAGTCATATATTCTAGGCAATGGGTATTTCTTTTTTATTGTGACCTTGTTGTGCTGCCGGTAGTCAATACACATCCACAGTGACCCATCTCTCTTTCTGGCAAAGAGAACTGGTGTGCCCTAAGGCGACACACTTGGTTGTATGAAACCTTTCTCTAGCAAATCCTATAGTTATTCCTTCAATTCTTTTAATTCCGCCGGCGCCATTCTATAGGGTGGAATGGGTATAGGATGTGTTCCTAGAATCACATCGATCCCAAAAGCAATCTCCCTGTCTGGAGGAATACCAGGGAGCTCACAGAAAGATATCCGGGAATTCAGTCATAATTGGCACAAATTCAAGGGTAGGCAGCTTAGTAGTGGTGTCCGCAGCTCGGACCAAGTGATAGATGCACCCCTTCTTGATCATCTTTTAGGCATTAAGGTAAGAAATAAACCTACCTTTCGGCATGACATTATTCCCTTCCCACTCGGCAACTGGATCATTAGGAAATTCGAGCCTCATAACTCTAGTTCGATAGTCGAGTTTGGCAAAACATGAATAAAGACAATCCCCATTCCTATTATTACATCAAAGTCAATAATTCCCAATTAAATTAGATCGGTCATGGTATCCCGACCACGCACCGTGACAACACAATCTCTATAAACCCGTGCGGCCGTAATAAACTCGCCAACCGGAGTAGATACAAAGAACAACTCGAGAAGGTGTTTTTGTTCTATCCAAAGCTTGAAGCAACATAAGGAGTAACATAGGATAAAAAAGATTCGAGATCAATAAGGGCATACACATCATGGGATTGAATAGTTAGTATACCTGTAACGACATCCGGAGAAACCTCTGAACTTTGTCAACCACCCATAGCATAGAACCGGCTGGGTCCTTCCGAACCCCGTGCACCTCCCCTAGACGCACCACGCCCTGTGAGTGCTGGAGAGCCTCGGGCGGGAGGGTGTGCTGAAGATGTAGCAACTGAAGAACTTGATGGCTGTGCTGTGCCCCTGCCGGCACCCTGGCGGGATGTACGACACTCTCTCTGAATATGGCCTCGCATCCACATCCATAATATATCGGCATGTCCAGATAGCAGACCCCCGAATGTGCCCTCCCACACTTAGGGCATGGAGCCCTATGGTGCTGTCGGAATCTCCCTCCTGGTCGGCCCTGATGGTGGAACCCTTTGCTACCCTGGTTGGGCCTAAAGTGACTCCCCTGTTTCTGACCATGCCCTAATGGCGGGGCACTGGCTGAAGACTGAGTGTAAGACTGGGATGGCCCTGATGATCCTCCCCGAGAAGCTGATATCCCACCTCTGAATGAATCCCCAAGGTTGCCCGCTGATTGGAACCTACCACTACCTTCTTGATCCATCCTGTGCTTTGACTTTTGAGCCTCTGTAGCCTGGAAAACTCCACCATTTTTCCATAGTTCATGTCAGAATTTAGAGCAGTTTCGGCAACTTCATTAATAACCAAGGGACTAAGGCCTTGCACAATTCAACGAACTCTGGTCTCCATAGTCAGCATCATATGAATAGAACACTTTGTAAAGCGCACGAACTCCATGTGATACTCCCACACACTTTTACCACCCAGCTTAAGGGTCTCAAACTCCACATCACAGGCTGCCGTAGTCTCGTCCAGCAGGAAATGGTCTATGAAAGCATCCGCGAACTCATCCCACCTCGCCGAAGGGCACCCCTCCTCAAGGGAGTCCTCCCACATCTCAAATCAGGAATATGCTACCACTTTCAGACGATAGGAGGCCAACTTTACTCCCTCCGTCTCCGTAGTACGCATAACTCAGAGAGTTTTATGCATCTCATCAATGAAATCCTGAGGGTCTGCCTCGGGGTCAATACCTGTGAACTCTGGAGGGTCTAACTGAAGAATCCTGCTTATCCTGGAACTAGAAGAATCCCCTTGCGAGATGAAATAGGTGGGTGTGACATTTGACCTCTAGGGCTGAGAAGCCACTAACTGATTCAGCATCTGAATAGTTCCTCTAATATCCCTATCATAAACACCTGACCCGGAAGCTAGGGCTGGAAGAGGATCAGGAATATTAGCGGGAGGGATTGTGGCACCCCCGTAGGAGTAGGAACTGGAGTAGAAGAATCTGGAAGCGTAATATTCAACTATCAAGTTGGGAATCAATTGTTACTCCTAGGGTGGTATTGGCCTCTTGGCCAAATCTCGCCTTCTTCTTATGTGCCATTTACTGAAAGTTAGAACAATGCATGGGTTAGAGGAGAATAACCTCACATTCCACTATAAAACACGATATAGAATAACAATGAAGGGTATTATTCCTAAATGTCTAAGTAGACCCCCAATTATAGATGTGGTTGACAACACACAGATAAGAAGTGCTCTACTAGACACGACTCCAAGACATCCTAGGACACTTTAAAACCTTAGGCTCTGATACCAAGTTTGACACGCCCCAATCTCGGGGAGCGCGACCGGTGCTCAACCGAGTGAACCTGGTCTAGCAAGCCTTGAAAATATATCCTACCCGACTTATTCAGATTCCATAAGGGGAACACATCACCGTTTATTAACCCGGAGAGAGGTCAGTTATATAAATATACATATGTTGCTAGTTCATTCTTCGTTACATACAATGTGTGATAATAAAACTTCCAAAAGTAGTTACAGTTTATGATTAAGTGGAATAGGGTTTCAACATACAACTTGATTCGATAACATCCCCGACACCTATACATGACCCACAAAAACGTCTACGGAGCCTCTATAGATACAAAAGAAAAACATGATAATGCCAGCAACAAGGCCGCGACTATACCTCAAAATATAGTAACTTATACAAAAGAAGAACAACATATACTATACATGACCCTGGGAAGAAGCGCGGCTCACCAAGACAGTTGTGAGGAGAAAGAGTGAGGGCACCACTATCGACGATCAACACTATCTGCAATAGAACCACCTACATCCATTCAAAGATGCAGCGGCCCCATCAAAAGGGACGTTAGTACCTTCGAATAGTACTAGTATGTATGAACAATTCCACTCTAAAATAGAATAAGCAACAAAACAGGTAGGAAAGCAGTCATGGAATTCACATATCACTTCACAGGAATAGAGAATCACAAGTAGGGGTCACATTGTTTCTTATTTCGTGTTTCCATTGATTAATAGTCTCTTAATGCCATGTGCCACGATTTATAATGCCACCATGTCTCTTACATGGAGTCCGGTCTCGACCCGACCGACTAAGCCATCCCAAGTGAGACATAACTATATCCACAATTTATATCAATGTTTCCAATGTAAATGCCACCATGTGTATAACATGGCGTCTGATCTCGACCCGATTGGCTAAGCCATCTCACTTGGGACATATCATCTCAATTAATTACTCAGTTCACATCTCATTTCCATAATTTATCATATAGTCCTTGGCACTTGGACACATTTTACAATTTGAGTTTGATTCTCCTTTGCTTCGTTCAATAACATTATCTTTCATATCGATACGAACCAACATATAACAAGGGGCACACGAAATAGAATGAGCATGAAGAATTATAATTCACATTTCCAAGTAGCATGGTGACATGGTAAAACAACTAAAACAATTAAGAAATATAAATATTTCAACTCAGACATTAAAACAACCATTTCAAGTTGGATCAGGTAAGGGACTCATACCAAATAGTCGGACACCAAAGAGTCGATTCTATGAAGATTGGAGTTAGCCATACATACCTCGACTGGGTCTTATCCCTAATTCCTACGACAATTTCTGGAATCCTTTAGTTCTCTCAATATATTTGACAAAATAACACAATCAAATCATAATTAGGAATCCGGTCATAGTCCTAGCTCACTTGAGTATCATATTTATTATTACTAATTCGCTATAGTCCCATAGCTCCCCTTTTTGTGGAAGATTTCCCTTTCCTAGCTTAAGATCACATGCATGCAAGGGCATTACCTCCCTCACACCACATTTACTTGACCAATTATTCCCTCCCCCTTAACTAGATTTATGAATTTAAAGGATAGGGTATGAGTTCTTACCTATAATTTTAGGCCCTTCTTGAAAATATTCAATCATGCAATCAAGAATGGTGATGATCAGGGGGTGGGTGACCTCTTCTCACTATAGAATCTCTCTTCCTCACTCTATAATTTCAGAAAAATGGTTAAAATGGCGGGGAAGGTGTTTTATATTGGTCTGGGGTCGGGTTAAAAATTAAGAAAAAAGGGTGCCCCGACACAGATATGTGGTCGCATATGCGACCGCAGAATGGAAATGCGGTCCACAAACCCGCCGCAAAAGTGGCCCCATCTGGGTGGACCACTGACCGAGTATGTAGCCATTAAATGGCTCGCATAACAATTATGCAGTCGTATAATGCACCACATAAAAGTTAAGCGGTCGAATAATGCGCCGCACAACTCCCTCGTTAAAAATTCCACGGCGGATCTGCGACCAATATGCGGCATATCGATTATGCGATCGCATAATTGGCTGCATATTTCGCCTCAAACTAGGATAACCCTTTGATCTACTCTGCGACCATTATGCGGTACGCATAATGGACCGCAGACATGCACTTTTTTGCAAACATTTTCTTCTAAATTCGTAGGGTACTGTTTAATCCAAAAGGTCCGAACCGCGGCGAGCTTTTCTAGCATCAAACACATAAATCTAATTTGGGCATCACGAAGTACTGATTTTTTTACGGGGCCTTACATCTTCCCCCACTTAAGATCACTCGTCCTCGAATGAGGATCAAGGTTCACTTAGATTTAGTCATACCATATATAAACAACCCCAATTTTGCCTCTCTCAAATTTTTTTTGAAAATTTCTCCAGAGTTTCCTTTGTAATAAGGCCTATCTACCTGCCACAGAGCCCCCAAAACACATTTCGATAACCTTTATACGATTAGATAACACAATAGATTATAGAACAACCGAGGTTTCATAAAGGACGGATAACTAGGAAGGGAGAGTCTTTACACTAACCAAACAAGTAATACAAATATTTAGAGAAAACAACTTCATAGAACTATTACATGGGTATTCAAACAAATGAGGGTACTTCTTCTTCATTTTATTCTCGACTTCTGAAGTAGCTTCTTCAACATGCTGGTTTTACCATAATACTTTTACAGGTATAATTTCTTTGTTCCTCAACTTTCAGACCTGTCTATTAAGAATAGAACCTGGAATTTCTTCATATGACAACTCTTTGGTAACCTCAATGGTCTCAGTTGGCACGATGGCGGACGTGTCTCCAACTACCTTCTTCAACATGGACACATGAAATATTGGGTGCATCAATGATATTTTAGGGGGCATCTCAAGCTTGTACGCTACCTGTCCTACCCTTTGAATGATTCTATATGGACCGACATAACTTGGACTCAATTTCCCCTTCTTTCCAAACCGCATGACCCCCTTCATGGGAGATACCTTCAAGAATACCCAATCATCTTCTTTGAACTCCAAGGCTTCTGCGATGAACGTCCGAATATGACTTCTGACGACTCTGAGTTGTTTTCAACCGCTCTATTATGATTTTAACCTTCTCCATAGCTAGATGCACGAGGTCTGGTCCTATTAGTTTAGCTTGTCCAACCTCGAACCATCCAATTGGCAACCTACATCTCCTACCATACAAGGACTCAAACGACGCCATCTGAATACTGGCATGGAAGCTATTGTTATAAGAAAATTCAATAAGTGGCAAATGATCATCTCAGCTACCCTTGAAGTTAAGAACACAAGCACGCAACATGTCCTCAAGCGTCTCAATAGCCCGCTCTACTTGCCCGTCAGTCTGCGGATGGAAAACCGTGCTGAGATTTACCTCTATACCCAAACCCTATTGAAAGTTCTTCCAGAAATTAGCTGTGAACTGATCGCTTGATCAGAGATAATGTAAATCGGAGTTCCGTGAGGTCTGACTATTTCCTTGATATACAGTTGTGCATATAGTCCACAATGTTGGTTGATTTAACTGGTAAGAAGTGTGCTGATTTCGTGAGTCGATCCACGATCACCCATATTGAGTCAAATTTGCACGGAGTACGGGGTAACCCTACCACAAAGTCCATATTGATCATTTCCCATTACCACATAAGAATTTGAATAAGTTGTGCCAACCCACCGGGCCTTTGATGCTTGGCCTTCGCTTGATGACAGCTTGGACATTTCTCCAGAAAGTTTGCCACACCTCTCTTCATGTCATTCCACGAATAAACTTCCTTGAGGTCGTGATCCATTTTCGTAGAACCTGGGTGCACGGAATATCTAGAAGTGTGAGCTTCTGCCATGATCCTTTCCTGGAGACCATCCACATTTGGAACACATATCCACCCTTGGTACCGTAAGGTACCGTCATCCATGCCAAGAGAAAAGCCATAGTCATATGCTTATGGATCCCTTCCTTCAGTTGTACCAACATAGGATCGTTGTATTGCTTCTCCTTGACCTCCGCCACAAGCGACGATTCCGCCCTATTCTGCACAATCACCCCACCTTCATTAGAGTCTGCAAGACGAACTCCCAAACTGGCCAACTGGTGAACCTCTCGAGCCAAGGGTCTTTGACATGCTTCCAAATGATCCAAACTATCCATAGATTTCCGACTAAGAGCATCCGCCACCACATTAGCTTTCCCCAGATGATACAAGATGTCAATGTCATAATCTTTGAGCAACTCAAGCCACCTTCTTTGCCTCAAGTTTAATTCCTTCTATTTGAAAATATATTGAAGACTCTTGTGGTTTGTGAATACATCCATGTGGACCCCATACAGATAATGCCTCCAAATCTTTAATGCAAAAACAACTGTCGCAAGCTCCAAGTCATGCGTTGGATAATTCTTTTCGTGATTCTTAAGATGCCTTAAAGAATATGCTATATCCTTACCATGTTGCATTAATACACACCCAAGACCACTCCTGGAAGCATCGCAATACACTGCAAACCCCTTCGTACCCTCTGGTAGGGTCAACATCGGTGCTGAAGTTAATCTTGATTTCAATTCCTAGTAATTCGTTTCACAAGCATCAGACCACTGGAACTTGACCTCTTTCTGCGTCAGTTTAGTCAATGGAGAGGGAAGAGTGGAGAACCCCTCCACAAACCTCCTATAATACCCAGCCAAACCCAAGATATTACGAATCTCGGTTGGAGTGATAGGTCTAGGCCAATCCTTTACAACTGCGATCTTTTGAGGGTCAAACTCAATCCCTTCTCTGGAGACGACATGACCTAGAAATGTAACTGATTCAAACCAAAATTCACATTTCGAGAACTTTGCATACAATTGATGTTGATGAAGAGTCTGCAGAACTGCCCTAAGGTGGTCGGTGTGATCCTCTCGACTTCGGGAATACACAAGGATGTCATCAATTAATACTATCACAAAGGAGTCAAGAAACGATTTGAAGACTCGATTCATAAGGTCCATGAAAGCTGCTCGGGAATTTGTGAGCTTGAAAGATATTACCATAAATTCAATGTTCCATACCGGGTTCTGAAAATTATTTTCGGAATATCCTGCTCTCTTATCCTTAACTGATGATACCCGAAGCGCAATTCCATTTTGGAGAAGAACTTAGCACCTCGCAATTGATTAAACAAGTCATCTATTCTAGGCAATGGGTATTTGTTTTTTATTGTGACCTTGCTGAGCTGCCGGTAGTCAATACACATCCGTAGTGACCCATCTTTCTTTCTGACAAAGAGAACCGGTGCGCCCCAAGGCGACACACTCGGTCGGATGAAACGTTTCACTAGAAAATCCTTCAGTTGTTCCTTCAGTTCTTTTAATTCCGCCGACGCCATTTTATAGGGTGGAATGGATATAGGCCGCGTGCCTAGCATCACATCGATCCCAAAATCAATCTCCCTGTCTGGAAGAATCCCATGGAGCTCATCCAGAAAGACATAAGGGAATTCAATCATAATTGGCAAAGATTCAAGGGTAGGCATCTTAGCAGTGGTGTCCGTGACTCGGACCAAGTGATAGATGCACCCCTTCCTGATCATCTTTGAGGCCTTAAGGTAAGAAATAAACCTACCTTTCGGCATGACATTATTCCTTTCCCACTCAAAAACTGGCTCGTTAGGAAATTCAAGCCTCATAACGGGGCCTTACACAGGTGGCCACCCGTGTTATCAGATCCTTCTCAGAGGAACGCCAACTTGATATGAGAATATCACGATACCCACAGTCATAGGACCGAGGATTGGAGACAGCTTCGAGAAGAGGTGGCCCGACTGATTAGGAAAGTCCACCTTTGAGAGTTCCTCAGCGACCGAGCTAAAAACCAATTTCGGGAAAGTGAGGCAAACAAGAGAAATGAAAAAGAAGAACCACAACACGTCATCCACATGATTATTGGTGGAGCCAACGTCCCTCAGGGACCCATTTTAAAGCAAAAGTATCCATCACCAGGGAAAAGCGAACTCGGAACCACATATCTAAAGATGCTTTTTCATTCAGCGAAGAGGACATCTAGACCTTGTCTCAACCTTATAATGACGCACTGGTAATTTCTTTTTTTTATTAAATTTCAAATTAAACGTGTGCTCGTGGATCCAGGTAGCTCGGCTAACATAATTCGATCGAGGGTGATAGAGAAACTCGGGTTGCTCGACCAGATCATGCCCGCATCTCGAGTCCTCAACGGATTCAACATGGCGAGCGAGACAACGAAAGGGGAAATCATCCTCCCAGTCAACGTTGTCGAAACAATTCAAGATACCAAGTTTCATTTCATCGAAGGTGACATGAGATACAACGCATTGCTTGGAAGGACATGGATTCACATTATGATGGCGGTGCCGTCAACCCTTCATCAAATGATGAAGTTTCCTACGAAGGATGGAGTAAAAACAGCATACGGAGAGTAGCACATGTCAAAAGAAATGTTCGTAGTACATGATGTGGCACCGACACCTTATACATCAAAGGAGCCAAAAAACAAGCAAACAACCGAGTAACAATCACAAACTACATCCTCGTATGAACGAATAAAGGACCGTGCCACATCCTTGGAACGGATAAACAAAGCATATCGAGGCTCGAACGCCACCACAAGTGAGGTACAATCCTCTCCCTCTTTCCTTCACACTTTACACTAACCTATGTGCAGGTGTTCGATTAAAAGGAATCGAAGCACCCTCCGACTCGAAGGCCTAAGGTTTTAAAGCATGCGTTGCACTCTTTTTCCCTCACAACGGATTTTATCCCAAATGGGTTTTACCGACAAGGTTTTTAATGAGGAAACATCCATATGCTACATGAGGAGAACTCATCAAGTATTCAAGGCTTCTCTTTGATCAACCACAATACTGAGGGGCATCCCCCGGGAGATCACTAAAATACGCCAAAGAGGGTCTCGGTAGGAGAACAATGTATAGGACCAAATGGTCGAATGAACCGTGTCCACATAGAATAATCGAACCCTCGATGGTGAAAAATGTGTACTTGTACCAAGTAATCAGAGAAGAATCTTTTATCATCAAAACACTTCGCATGTCAAAGAAATTTGCTATTTTCACAAGAAACGATCCTAAGGCCAAAAATTTACCGACCACTTGGGGACTGCCATCGACAGTCACCCCATCAAGTCACAAAAAACTCGAAGCCATAAGACCGCAGGGCTGACAATATCAACAGCATAAGCCCTCCATGAGGCGATACAACAATATAAGCCCTCCATGAGGCAATATCAACTCAAACTCAGGGATTGTCCTCGACTGTCGGCTCATCAAGATATCTAACTCAAACACGTAAGACCTCAGGGCAGGTAACTTTGACTCATAAAGCCCTCCACGAGGCAATATCAACGACATAAGACCTCAATGATACAATATCAACTCTGACTCAGGGACTATCCTCGATAGTCGACTCATAACCGTAAGACCTCAGGGCTAGAAAGATCAAACTCGTAAGCCCTCCATGAGGCAACATCAAAATTGTAAGACCTCAAGCAAGGCATGTATAAATTAGTAAGACCTTTAAAAAGGCATAATCCCGATATCAAAGTCAAGGCTATATATCAAACTTGTAAGACCTCTAAAAGGCATACCCTCAATATAGACGTCGTGACTATCGCACTCGGGGATTAAAAGACTACTGCCAAATACAATGACCACCGTCATAAGGCTCCGGCCAAACTAACGCGACTCGAAGACGTCCGACTGTTTCCATAAAATCACTGACCTCCAATTAGATCGAAAAAACTTTGAAAAGAATCGGTTACGGCGTACCGACATAAAGCGTAAGAGCCCAAGTCGCCAGCTACACCAAAGGTCGTACCGACCGAACGCGTAAGATCCCAAGTCACCAGCTACAGGTCGTACCAACCCAAAGCGCCTTAGGGCCGATTAAAAACCCTAAGGGCCGTTGAGCTCGAGTCGAAACCCGATTCAGATACTATGCCCGAAATGGTTAACTAAAGCACCTCAGGGCCAAATGCATAAGATCCCAAGTTTCCAGCTACACCGAAGGTCATAATGACCTGACGCATAAGAGCCCAAGTCTCCAACTACAGGTCGTACCGACCCAAAGTGCCTCAAGGATGATTTAAAACCCTAAGGGCCAATGAGCTCGAGTCAAAACCCGACTCGGAGACTGAGCCCGAAACGGTTAACTAAAGCGCCTCAGGGCCAAATACGTAAGAGCCCAAGTCGCCAACTACACTAAAGGTCGTACCGACCTAATGTGTAAGATCCCAAGTCACCAGCTATATTAAAGAGCGTATCGACCCAATGCATAAGAACCCACGGGCCAGCCTAAAAAGCCTCAAGGACAATTTATAACCCCGAGGGTTTCATCTCGAAGTCCAACCCATCGGGCTAAATTGTCGACAAGAAAATCAGAAAAATCAAAGAATCTTTCATATATATATATATATATGTGTATTAGAACTATGCATTTATATATATATATATATATATATATATATATATATATATATTACAAATATGCTTTTACAATGCTCCCCCAGGAGTCTTACAACAAACAAAGAAGGAAAACCTAGTCTGCTCTAGGGACCAACTCCCTCGAAAGCCTTCAAATACCAGCAGCGGCACCGGAAGAAAGGAAAAGCTCGGCGTCGATCTCATCCACCTTGGCCTGTTTTATCTCTTCCGAGATATCAAAACCACTAGCGTGAATCTCTTTGAGAGTCTCTCTCCGAGATCTACATCGGGCATACTCATTACCCCTCCTATATCTGCCAAAAGCTCCTCTCAGTTAAGCCCGAGCATCGACAACATCTTTCTAAAAAATGGCCACTTCTTATCGGCCTTCGCTCGAACTTCTTCAGCTTCAGCTCGGGCGTCCACAACCGAGACCTTCATATTCAAAAGACCAGTCTTGAGCTTGGCAATCCTGCTTATCTGAATGAAGCTACTTTATTGAGCATTGCAAAGTTGTACCTCGAGGGAAGAAGCCTTGGCCAAGGCATTCCTTTGGGCCGCAACATGAATGCCTATCCGCGCTTTCAACAAATGGCGTTCAGAATTCACTTGCCCGACCTCGCCGCAAAGGCATTCTAGCATTTCCATTTTTCTCTGTTGTTGAAGCACCGAAATGTTAGTTTCCAAAAGCGCGAAAAGGGATCATGCACTCCTTCAGGATAAGGGCTACCTGACGCTCGAGATTACCTTCATAGTTTCAACTCCGATGCATCTCCGTCCGAAGATATATCAACTCTTTCGTCTTTTTATTGAAAAGAAGCTTAAGAGAATTTTTCCTTGCCCAAAGCTTCCCACAACCTGGTCTCACAACAAAGCAGCTCGAAGAGCTTGTCAAAAACCTACAAAAAAAGAAAACTTCAGTTTAAAGAACGAAGATTCATAGCTGAAAAGCCAACAAGGCCGATTAGAATTCACCTCAGAATATATCCGTTGAGCCTTCTCAAAAGTTGAGTGTGCATCTACTGGCATGGCCTCAATTGAACCACTCTCGGTAGGGGCATGACGACTCGAGACACCATTTGGTTCGGGTGGCCCCTGCCCCTAAGCGTCCCTCGAAGTACCTTCGAGGGAAAAAACAGACGATGGTAAATGACTCTTGCTCCTTCCCTCTCGAGGAACCTCTCCCTCAAACTTAGAGTTCTCAAGCCTAGCAAAATTGACAACCTCGGGAGGCCCCCTAGCTCGAGCCGTACACGAAGAACCAACCTCCCGAGGAGAGCTGACGTCCTTGGAGTAACCAACGCATATGAAATCCTCTTCAGTGGCGGCATCTCCTCTGTGTCTCTGTGCAGGCCCCGCCTCAATGAGAATGTCTTTATCTATCAAAGACCTTTTCCACTTATTATCCTCCCTCAACTCCGAAGCAGACGAACCTTCCCTCTCCTCGAAGGGGCACGGTCTCATCTCCGAGAGTCCATCAACACCTGCGGTACACATAAAAGGGAACATTCCTCATTAGGACAACCACGTCGCTCATACCGTGGTGCTTTTCTTTCCATCTACCCTTCGACAGATCTCGCCACTTGTGTTCATCATAGGTCGATGAAGGTACTAGCCTCCAAGTCCAGTCTGCAAGATTGGGGATCTCTTCCGGCATCCACGGAACCACTGAGAAAAATAAAGACACATTCTTATAACTCAACTAAAACAAGGGGCACTAGGGTAATACGTAACTTACGTTTGGAGTTCCATTTCTCGGGAAACAGCAGGAACTCTACAGGAACAATATTGATGGTCCTCACTCAGACAAACCGACTTATCAATCCTCGGTTCCGGTGCTCATCATCACTAGCAATAAAGGGCCTCGTGGATCGGCGTCCTAACGCTATCAAACCCCGACAATGCTGAGGCCGATATAATCTAATAATGTGGCTAAGGGTAAATTGAGCTCAACCTTTTCGGTAAAATAACTCATTATCAGCACTATCCGCCAAAAGGAGGGATGAACCTGAGCCAGGGTGACTTGGTACCTCTTGCAGAACTCGAGCACAAGGCGATCGAGGGGGCCCAATGTGAATGGGTAGGTATACACGGTCAAGAATCTCTCCACATGTGTCATAATGTTCTCTTCTCGAGAAGGTATCTACAACAACACATTTTCTCCCCAGCCGCAGTCTCTCCTTACGGCCTCGAGGTGATTTTCTTCTATTGATTGGATGAACCTCGACACATGCTCTCGATGGCCCGGGCATCGAAGGGTTTCTCTAGTGCAAAGTCTTTCTTCAAAGAAAAGCAACTTGAGGTTAACTCTCCGTACGCCGGCAGTATACCATTGGCCAGGAAAGATGCAGAGGTGAGGTTTTCCTCTTATTGGTGAACGGATTTAGGCATGACAACCATAATTACTCAAGCAAAGGTAAAGAGGAAGAGATGAAAATAGTTGCGCAAGATGAGAAAAGGAAGAGAACACTGAGAGGAAAGTTTTTTTTTCAAAGTTGCAAGACTTATAATGAAGAGGGAGCAAGAAAATATATAGAGCAAGCGGTGGCTATTCAACTACTTTGAAAGCCATTTATTTCTGACAAAGTTGTCATAACGTTTGAAGAAGTGTACCGGTGGGGTCACCTCTATCACTTCACGGTCATATCACATAAATGACACTGTCACGNCTGGAAGAATCCCATGGAGCTCATCCAGAAAGACATAAGGGAATTCAATCATAATTGGCAAAGATTCAAGGGTAGGCATCTTAGCAGTGGTGTCCGTGACTCGGACCAAGTGATAGATGCACCCCTTCCTGATCATCTTTGAGGCCTTAAGGTAAGAAATAAACCTACCTTTCGGCATGACATTATTCCTTTCCCACTCAAAAACTGGCTCGTTAGGAAATTCAAGCCTCATAACGGGGCCTTACACAGGTGGCCACCCGTGTTATCAGATCCTTCTCAGAGGAACGCCAACTTGATATGAGAATATCACGATACCCACAGTCATAGGACCGAGGATTGGAGACAGCTTCGAGAAGAGGTGGCCCGACTGATTAGGAAAGTCCACCTTTGAGAGTTCCTCAGCGACCGAGCTAAAAACCAATTTCGGGAAAGTGAGGCAAACAAGAGAAATGAAAAAGAAGAACCACAACACGTCATCCACATGATTATTGGTGGAGCCAACGTCCCTCAGGGACCCATTTTAAAGCAAAAGTATCCATCACCAGGGAAAAGCGAACTCGGAACCACATATCTAAAGATGCTTTTTCATTCAGCGAAGAGGACATCTAGACCTTGTCTCAACCTTATAATGACGCACTGGTAATTTCTTTTTTTTATTAAATTTCAAATTAAACGTGTGCTCGTGGATCCAGGTAGCTCGGCTAACATAATTCGATCGAGGGTGATAGAGAAACTCGGGTTGCTCGACCAGATCATGCCCGCATCTCGAGTCCTCAACGGATTCAACATGGCGAGCGAGACAACGAAAGGGGAAATCATCCTCCCAGTCAACGTTGTCGAAACAATTCAAGATACCAAGTTTCATTTCATCGAAGGTGACATGAGATACAACGCATTGCTTGGAAGGACATGGATTCACATTATGATGGCGGTGCCGTCAACCCTTCATCAAATGATGAAGTTTCCTACGAAGGATGGAGTAAAAACAGCATACGGAGAGTAGCACATGTCAAAAGAAATGTTCGTAGTACATGATGTGGCACCGACACCTTATACATCAAAGGAGCCAAAAAACAAGCAAACAACCGAGTAACAATCACAAACTACATCCTCGTATGAACGAATAAAGGACCGTGCCACATCCTTGGAACGGATAAACAAAGCATATCGAGGCTCGAACGCCACCACAAGTGAGGTACAATCCTCTCCCTCTTTCCTTCACACTTTACACTAACCTATGTGCAGGTGTTCGATTAAAAGGAATCGAAGCACCCTCCGACTCGAAGGCCTAAGGTTTTAAAGCATGCGTTGCACTCTTTTTCCCTCACAACGGATTTTATCCCAAATGGGTTTTACCGACAAGGTTTTTAATGAGGAAACATCCATATGCTACATGAGGAGAACTCATCAAGTATTCAAGGCTTCTCTTTGATCAACCACAATACTGAGGGGCATCCCCCGGGAGATCACTAAAATACGCCAAAGAGGGTCTCGGTAGGAGAACAATGTATAGGACCAAATGGTCGAATGAACCGTGTCCACATAGAATAATCGAACCCTCGATGGTGAAAAATGTGTACTTGTACCAAGTAATCAGAGAAGAATCTTTTATCATCAAAACACTTCGCATGTCAAAGAAATTTGCTATTTTCACAAGAAACGATCCTAAGGCCAAAAATTTACCGACCACTTGGGGACTGCCATCGACAGTCACCCCATCAAGTCACAAAAAACTCGAAGCCATAAGACCGCAGGGCTGACAATATCAACAGCATAAGCCCTCCATGAGGCGATACAACAATATAAGCCCTCCATGAGGCAATATCAACTCAAACTCAGGGATTGTCCTCGACTGTCGGCTCATCAAGATATCTAACTCAAACACGTAAGACCTCAGGGCAGGTAACTTTGACTCATAAAGCCCTCCACGAGGCAATATCAACGACATAAGACCTCAATGATACAATATCAACTCTGACTCAGGGACTATCCTCGATAGTCGACTCATAACCGTAAGACCTCAGGGCTAGAAAGATCAAACTCGTAAGCCCTCCATGAGGCAACATCAAAATTGTAAGACCTCAAGCAAGGCATGTATAAATTAGTAAGACCTTTAAAAAGGCATAATCCCGATATCAAAGTCAAGGCTATATATCAAACTTGTAAGACCTCTAAAAGGCATACCCTCAATATAGACGTCGTGACTATCGCACTCGGGGATTAAAAGACTACTGCCAAATACAATGACCACCGTCATAAGGCTCCGGCCAA
The DNA here is from genome assembly GCA_005239525.1 of Nicotiana knightiana. Taxonomy (NCBI): domain Eukaryota; kingdom Viridiplantae; phylum Streptophyta; class Magnoliopsida; order Solanales; family Solanaceae; genus Nicotiana; species Nicotiana knightiana. The sequence continues at coordinate 87,994 of ML385834.1, read as the reverse complement.
ACTAACGCGACTCGAAGACGTCCGACTGTTTCCATAAAATCACTGACCTCCAATTAGATCGAAAAAACTTTGAAAAGAATCGGTTACGGCGTACCGACATAAAGCGTAAGAGCCCAAGTCGCCAGCTACACCAAAGGTCGTACCGACCGAACGCGTAAGATCCCAAGTCACCAGCTACAGGTCGTACCAACCCAAAGCGCCTTAGGGCCGATTAAAAACCCTAAGGGCCGTTGAGCTCGAGTCGAAACCCGATTCAGATACTATGCCCGAAATGGTTAACTAAAGCACCTCAGGGCCAAATGCATAAGATCCCAAGTTTCCAGCTACACCGAAGGTCATAATGACCTGACGCATAAGAGCCCAAGTCTCCAACTACAGGTCGTACCGACCCAAAGTGCCTCAAGGATGATTTAAAACCCTAAGGGCCAATGAGCTCGAGTCAAAACCCGACTCGGAGACTGAGCCCGAAACGGTTAACTAAAGCGCCTCAGGGCCAAATACGTAAGAGCCCAAGTCGCCAACTACACTAAAGGTCGTACCGACCTAATGTGTAAGATCCCAAGTCACCAGCTATATTAAAGAGCGTATCGACCCAATGCATAAGAACCCACGGGCCAGCCTAAAAAGCCTCAAGGACAATTTATAACCCCGAGGGTTTCATCTCGAAGTCCAACCCATCGGGCTAAATTGTCGACAAGAAAATCAGAAAAATCAAAGAANGAAACAGCAGGAACTCTACAGGAACAATATTGATGGTCCTCACTCAGACAAACCGACTTATCAATCCTCGGTTCCGGTGCTCATCATCACTAGCAATAAAGGGCCTCGTGGATCGGCGTCCTAACGCTATCAAACCCCGACAATGCTGAGGCCGATATAATCTAATAATGTGGCTAAGGGTAAATTGAGCTCAACCTTTTCGGTAAAATAACTCATTATCAGCACTATCCGCCAAAAGGAGGGATGAACCTGAGCCAGGGTGACTTGGTACCTCTTGCAGAACTCGAGCACAAGGCGATCGAGGGGGCCCAATGTGAATGGGTAGGTATACACGGTCAAGAATCTCTCCACATGTGTCATAATGTTCTCTTCTCGAGAAGGTATCTACAACAACACATTTTCTCCCCAGCCGCAGTCTCTCCTTACGGCCTCGAGGTGATTTTCTTCTATTGATTGGATGAACCTCGACACATGCTCTCGATGGCCCGGGCATCGAAGGGTTTCTCTAGTGCAAAGTCTTTCTTCAAAGAAAAGCAACTTGAGGTTAACTCTCCGTACGCCGGCAGTATACCATTGGCCAGGAAAGATGCAGAGGTGAGGTTTTCCTCTTATTGGTGAACGGATTTAGGCATGACAACCATAATTACTCAAGCAAAGGTAAAGAGGAAGAGATGAAAATAGTTGCGCAAGATGAGAAAAGGAAGAGAACACTGAGAGGAAAGTTTTTTTTTCAAAGTTGCAAGACTTATAATGAAGAGGGAGCAAGAAAATATATAGAGCAAGCGGTGGCTATTCAACTACTTTGAAAGCCATTTATTTCTGACAAAGTTGTCATAACGTTTGAAGAAGTGTACCGGTGGGGTCACCTCTATCACTTCACGGTCATATCACATAAATGACACTGTCACGCAGTGTTCGAGGGATCGAAGCTCCCATGCCGACCTAACCTCGAGAAGGTGTCCGATCTCGAGGGGGTCTACTATTGACAAGTGCGGGTTCCGAAGGGCTAAAAATCGAGGCTTGAAAGCTAACTTTTTCACAAACATTGGAGAACAAAGTTTGGAGATATCTAATAACGAGATATTTTATTTCACAAAATGCATTTACAAGGGTGTTTCTACAAAAATTCCCTCGAGGGTCCCATATACAGAAAAAGAAAAAGGCAAGACAGTAGGAGAATCTATTCTTCACCTTTGTTGCTGTCCGAGCCGCTTTCAGAGCCCTCGTCCGACGTAGTCGGCATTGCCGATTCCTTGCTTCTTCGATATCGGCAAAAAGATCGATTCCCTTAGTGCTCACTTCCTCGAGGGCTTGCCTCCTGGCTTGTGTGCGGGTATGAGCAACTGCCCGAGCCAATTTTAGCTCAGATCTCGGATATCTCCCTGGCCTGGTCATTCGCAGCAGCATCATCTCTCTTGTATGAGGAGAAAAACTCATTGGCCTCAAACTTGGCCGTAGATAGTGCAGCTGCCTCCTCCTGAGCACATCAAAGAAGGTATTGAATCGAGGATAGCTTCCTCCGAAGATTGTCCGTCTCCGAAGTTGCGAAATCATTCAATCGAGCCAGCTCGAGGATTTCGGCGTCCTTGGCCGTAACTTCCTCTCGGAGCCGCTCCACCAGGGCATCCTTCTGCCTAATCTGAAAAACACAAAAAGGAAAAAGTCAATCAACATCAAGCATGGAAATTGAAAGTAAATTTGAGGATACCAGAATACCTGCTCAATAATGTTGTCCCTCTCTCGGAGCGCTCTCTCCGAGCCTGCCCGGAGGTTGATCAATTCCTCCTCTTTCTGGGCACATAGAGCCTCCAGATCGACCGACTCCAACATAAGCCTCTCAAGCTCCTCTCCACGATGAGTCAAGTTATCTTGCATCTTGGAGAAGGATTGGTCATATAGCTTGTTGACCTGCAGCACAAAGGAAGAACATTAGAAAGAAAGAGTAGAAAAGTTGAAGAGAAACATATTATTTCGAGAATATCACTTGTTTTTGGATCCTCTAAGCCTCCTCGAGGGCGATGGGGGCATCAACATCGGTCTCTTTCTCTACCCCTTCAAAATAGTCTCTAAAGGCATCATCTGGTGAGGCCTCCAAACCAGGAACATTCCTGACTTGGGCATATCGTATCTCCCCTGGAGAAAACGACTAGCCCAAATGAAATCCACCAGCAGTATCAGCCTCCATTGAGGCTTCTTCCCGACCTCAAAAAGCTGCACTAGCAAACCCTCCAAGCTCATCAACACAGACTGTGCTATGTCCGATGAGCGTCTCGGGGACTGCACCCGAACCCTCCTCGAGGGTCTCCTCAACATAAGGTGGGTCCGCATCGGCCGCCTCCAATTCAACAGACGACCGCCCGACAACTCTCGAAGCATCATTGCTTCGTTTTTCCCTTTGTACCAAACGGAAGGTATCATCACTCTCTGCCTCAGCCCGCAGGCTCTCAGTGGCCGTCGAGGATAAGACCGTGGCATCGGTCTTGGGCTTTCGAGCCTTTTCCCTTTTTGATTTTTGAGAGTCCACAAGAGGCCTCTTTCTTCCTTTTCTTGTCCTTGGTGGTCTTCTGAGCCTCTTCATGCCCAAGTGGGGGCGGTCTTATCAACACACCTTCACCGAGGCTTGCATAGGCGTGTTATCTCAAAAAACATCACCATCAAAAGTTCTTACAAAGAATGAGAAAACAATAGCAAAGAGCACATACTGTGGTTCTTAGCCTGCCATCGCATTTTAGCTAGCCGCGCCATATGCATTTGTTGTTTGGGAGAGCGGAGTCCAAAAGGTTGATCCATTCCAGAAATTTTTGGACTGCGTTGGGGAACCAAACGGTGGCTACACAATTAGAAGAAGATCAGTCAAAGAGAAAAAGATATGGCAAAACGTGCTCAATTTAGGGGTACTTACGTTTCATATTCCATTCCTCGGGGAACAGAATTCTATCAGCCGAGATGATGTCCGAAGTTTTGATTCTATCAAATCGGCTCATCCATCCCTGATCTTTATCCCCGTCGATGCAAGCAAGGAGCGCCTTGGCAGATCGATGGGGCAGTTAAATTAGGCCCCTGCGGAAGAGGCGAGGGATGTACAATCTGATCAAATGGTCGAGGGCACCCTCGACCATGTTGTAATGTGTCGAACATATATACAACCCTCCAAAAAGAAGGATAGATCTGACCTAGTGTCACTCGGTATTGATGACAAAAATCAAGAATCACCGTGTCAATCGGTGAAGAAGAAGAATCTACGGGGCCTAAGGTAAAAGGGCATGTGTATACACTGAGAAAACCTGCCTTATGCGTGACTATGCTTTCATAAGCTGTAGGGATTTCTACTCGGGCCGCCTCCCCCCAACGGGAGTCCAGTTTTACCCTCTCAGAAGGGGGTTTTTTCAATCGTGAAATCAGATATAGTGTGGAAAGGGCCAGGGATGCATTGTTCGATGGTAGGGAGAGTTTTTGACTTGCCCTTAGACGGGCGTGAGATAGTGTCGAAAGGGCTAGGGATGCATTGTTCAATGGTAGGGGGAGTTTTTGACTTGCCCTTAGACGGGCGTGATGAAGAAGCAACTCCCTCTTTTTTTGGTACCGTTCTGGAAGTTTTTGCCATGATTATAATTGAGTTTTGAAGAAAAAAGACGAAGAAGCAAACGCAAATAGAAGATGAGAATGGAAAGCACTTAGTACAAGTTTGAAGGTTTGAAGAAGATGTAAAATTATGAAAAGTCAAGTGATTGAGGTATTTATAGAGGCCCCTTTGGGCATGCATTGAAGTGGAAAGGTCAAACCAATAACGGTCCATGGGCTTCTCGAGAATTGTGTTGACGGCAACCTCTGCGCAGATTTTTATGTCGCATCATTCAATACTATGAAGGCACTAATGTAATAATAGGGATGTCGAAAAGGCAAGAAGTCAAGACCATTTCTTATCACTTCATTCTAAGAAACGCGGGGATATCTGTATATGGCTAAAACTGGAGAGCTCGATTTTATGGTCATTACGGCGCTCAGAAGGCTCAAAGGTTCGAGTTTTGTACATCGAGAGGGCATATCGAAGGTCCTCGACCTCAGGGAAGTTCCAATCGAAGACCAACGTGGAATGGCGGGGAAACTCCAAAAGGCACATGGTTAAAGCTGACAAAGTACACAAAATAGTACAAGCCCATACCTTGAGGAACCTCTCCCTCGAGGCTAGAAGCCTGGGGTCCTACAAGCTTAACAACCTCCGGAGATTTCTCAGTTCGAGCAGTCGGAGTAGAGCCATCCCTTTCGATTGCATTACCTTCCGTGCATCGATCAATGAATGTAAGATCTTCCCTGTCCCTCGAGGATCCCTTCCACTTGTTATCCTTTTTCGGCTCTGAAGCCGATGGTCCTTCCTCCTCCTCAAAAAAGGACGATCTCACCTCAGAAAATTCACCAATGCTTGGAACAAAGAAATTAGTGTACATAAAGGAAAGAACTCCTCGAGAGAAGGGCATACCATGGTGCTTAGCCTCCTATTTTCCTTTCGATAAGTCTCTCCACTTGCGCTCATCATAAGTCGAAGAGGCTGCCAGTTTGCGGGCCCAACCCGCAACATCGGGGACCTTATTTGGCATCCACGAGATCGCTGCAGAGAAATAAAGAGAACGTTCTTACGGAGTCTACCTCCACTGAGAAAAAAAATAATAAAGTACAGCATGTCACTTACGCCTGAAATTCCATTTCTCTGGAAAAAGGCAGGAACTCCGTAGGAATGATATCAACAGTCCTAACTCGAACGGATCAAATCATCCACCCTCGATACAATCTAATGAGGTGACTAAGAGTGAACTCGAGCTCAGCCTTTCCGGCGAAAAACCTCATCATCAGCACAATCCGCCAGAAAGATGGATGGATCTGGGCCAAAGTAACCCGATATCTTTTTCAGAACTCGAGCACGAGTTGGTCGAGGGGACCCAACGTAAAAGGGTATGTAAAACCCCTCTACATGGGCAATAATATCTTCCTCCCAGGAGGGTACCTGCAACATCACCTTTTCCCCCCATCCGCAGTCTTTCCTCACGGCAAGGTGACTCTCTTCTATTGATTGAATGAACCTCTACACATGTTCTCGATGTCCCGGAATGTTGAGAGGTTTCTCCATCGTAAAATCTTTCGTCAAAACAAAACAGTTTGAGGTTAGCTCGCCAAACGCCGGCGGTGTAAAACCGGTCGGGCGGGAAGCAGAGAATGGACTTCCTTCTTTCTGACGAGCAGATGTAGACATAGTAGCCACAACTCCTTCAAAGCAAAGAAGAAGATGAAAACTCGAGCGAAATCTTTGAACTAAGATGGCGGAAGTACTGGTGCAAGAAGGGAAACTCTATAGAGAAAGTTAGTCGCACAAAGCAGCAAAGCCCTCAACGAACGGAAAAGAAAATATATATATAAGAAGAACAGTGACTGTTCATTAACTCTGGTAGCCAATCAGCTCTGACAAGCAATTATGACTTTTCGGGAAATGTACCGACGAGGCCACCTCAATCACTTCATAGTCATGTCATAAGAATGATGTTAATATACAATGTTCGAGGGAACGAGGATTCAAATCGATTCTTTACCAACCCGGTATCAAGGGTCTCTATTACCCCGAGACCAAGCTCGAAGGGGTTAAATAAAAATTCAAGCTCAGCTTTGCATGAACACTAAGAGGAAAAACTTTGAAGACATTAAACAAGAAAATCCTTTGCATTCCAAAAATATATTTACAAAGGTGCATTTATAAAACTCCCCCGCGGAGCCCATATACAAAAAAGAGTAAGAAAAAAAGGTAAAATGTTCTATTCTTCAGATATCTCCCTGGCCCGAGTATTTGCTGCAGCAGCATCTTCCCAATTTGAGAATATAAGTGCATCGAATTTAGAGTTGGCCGTGAACTATCCGGCAACCGACTCAGCATGAAGCGTCTTAAATTTGTGAGCCTCCTCTTGGGTATCTCGAAGAAGACTCTGAGTCGAGGCTAGCAAAATGATTATGCGATCGCACAATTGGCTGCGAAACTGACCTCAAAATTGGCCAAAAAAGCTGCTTCACTCTGCGGCCAATCTGCTGCCCGCAGATTAGTTATGTGGCCGCTTAATGGGCTGCAAAAATGCTGATTTTCGTAAAATATTTTCCTTCAACTCCCCAGCGTATTGTTCAATCCAAAAATTTAGAACCGTGGCTTGCAAGCTCGTCGTGAAGAATTTCTACTAGTATTAACCTCTACGCCTACCCCGACATTATGGAACCCTGGTTTTTAGGAAATATTTTACGGGGACTTACATCCTCCACCACTTAAGATCATTCGTCCTCGAATGAGGATCAAGGTTCGCCAATAGCATCTTATGCAACATAGTTTTCACCTGAGCCTATCCACCTGCCAGAGAGCCCCAGAAACACATCCTAAAAACATATACACAATCCAATGACGTAACATAACTCATAACAATACCAACCGTGTCCACACAATTAATATTTTTAGAAAGAAGCACCTTTACATTAACTGAACAAGTATTACAAAAATCCATAGGCGTTAGTTATACAAAAAGATTACATCGCTTATACAAACAAGTAATGATACTTCTTTTTCATCTCATCTTCGGCCTCCCAAGTAGCCTCTTCAACTTGCTGGCACCGCCACAATACCTTCACGGAGGCAATTTATTTATTCCTAAACTTTCGGACTTGCCTATCAAGAATGGCAACTGGAATTTCTTCATATGTTAGTTCTTATTTAACCTCCATGGTCTCAATCGATACAATAGCTGTCGAATCTCTAGCCACCTTCTTCAACATAAACACATGGAATACTGGGTGCATTAACGACATTTCGGGTGGTAGCTCAAGCTTTTACACCACCTGATCAATACTCTGAATAATTTTGTACGACCTAAGATACCACGGACTCAATTTCCCTTTTCTCCAAAACCGCATTATACCCTTCATGGGGGAAACCTTCAAGAATACCCAATCATCTTCTTTGAATTATAAGTCTCTATGACAAACATCCGAACATGATTTTTGATGACTCTGAGAAGTTTTCAACCGCTCCTTTATGATCTTAACCTTCTCCATAGCCTGATGCACGAGGTCTGGCCCTATCAACTCAGCTTCCCCAATCTCGAACCACCCAATGGGAGATCGACATCTCCTATAATATAATGCCTAAAATGGTGCCATCTAAATACTAGCATGGAAGCCATTTTTATAAGCAAACTCTATGAGTGGCAAATGATCATCCCAGCTACCCTTGAAGTCAAGAACACAAGCACACAATATGTTCTCAAGCGTCTGAATAGACCACTTTGCTTTCCCATCGGTCTGTGGATGGAAGGTTGTACTAAGATTCACCCGAATACCCAAACCTTGCTGAAATTTCTTCCAAAAATTTGTCGTGATATGATCCCCTCGATCGGAAATGATACAAGATGAAGTGCCACGCAGCCTGACTATTTCCTTGATATATAACTAAGCATATTGTTCCGCTGAGGCATCAGATTTAACTGGCAAGAAGTGTACTTATTTATTTAGTAGATCCACGATCACAAAAATTCAGTCAAACTTGCACAGAGTACACGGTAACCCTACCATAATATCCACATTAATCATTTCCCACTTCCACATCAGAATTTATATGTTTTGTGCCAACCCACCAGGCCGTTGATGTTCAGCCTTCACTTGCTGACAATTTTCAAACACCTTGCCACAAAGTTCGCCACATTCCTTTTCATGTCATTCCACCAATAGACTTCCTTGAGATCATGATACATCTTTATAGAACTTGGGTGCATGGAATACTTAGAAGTGTGAACCTCGGTCATGATTCTTTTTCGGAGACCATCTACATTTGGAACACATAGACGCCCTTGGTACCTTAGTGTACCATCCTCCATGCCAAGAGTAAAAGCCATAGTTTTATGTTTATGAATCCCCTCCTTCAGTTGTACCAACAATGGATCGTCGTACTGCTTCTCTTTGACTTCACCTCACGGAACCCCAGTTTTTAAGAATTATTTTACGGGGCCTTACACGAAGTTTGGGCTTTTATCATTACATTCTCTCATTGATAGTGAGGAAATAAGCTGCAGTTACTGATGATGCTGCCCCAGGAGCAGGTGTCGCTAGGGGAAAAGGCAGAGGCCGAAGATGAGAACGTGCCACAGCTAGGGCACCTACTAGAGCAGCAGTTGGGGAGCCACCCGTAGCTCCAGTTGGGGAACAGGTACCGGAGGCGCCTTTTGTTACCCCCGGACTTTAGGAGACTTTAGCACAGTTCCTGAGCATGTTTGGTACATTGAAATAGGTGGGGTTGATTACGGTTGCACCAGCTACTTCACAGATCGGGGGAGGAGCTTAGACTAAGGCCATTCGTACTCCAGAGTAGGGCATTCCCTTTGGTCAGGTTCTAGGTATCAAGGTGACATAACCCGTGGTTCCAATTCAGCCTGTCGTTAGGGCAGCACCATCTGAGGAAGAGCAACTTAGACTTTCAAGGTTTAAGAAGTATGACACTTTTACTTTAAGTTGTTTAGCATCAGAGGATGCACACAGTTTTCTAGAGGAGTGCCACAACATTCTCTGTACTATGGTATCGTGGGGACAAGTGGGGTTGCTTTTACAACTTTTCAGAGATATTCTTGAGAGATTTTGTACTTCAGTCCCTTTAGTATGGATGGTGAGCGGATTTTGAGCAGCTGTTCCAAGGAACTATGTCAATATCAGAGTACGCCATTAGATTCAGTGATTTGGCCAGACATGCACCTACTTTGGTCGTTACAGTTAGAGAGCGTGTCCGTAGATTCATTGAGGGGCTCAGGCATGATATTTGGTTCTGTATGGCTCGGGAGTTGGAGTCAGATGTTTCATTTCAGCAGGTGATAGAGATCGCTCGCTGATTGGAGGGCATGTGGGACCAGGAGAGAGAGGATAGGGAGGCTAGAGGCCTCGTAGACCAGACAGATCTTCTGTCCTAATTTTAGAGGTACGATACGACATGGTAGAGGTTTTGTGAGTCAGCCAGTTCAATTTGCACTCCAGGATTCGCACAATGTTTCAGGTGCTCATGGGTCTCTAACTACCTGTACCGCACAGTTTCCACGACCACATCAGTAGAGAGGTTCCTTTGAGTGTGGAGATACCAGTCATATGGTGAGAGATTGACCTAGACTCTGGATAGATATGTCACATCGCAGTATTCAGGCAAATAGAGGGCCCCAAGAGGAGGAGGCCCGGCCCGTTGATTTGTTTCATATAGTATGTCTGAGGCCGCTACGCCAGGTGATGTCATACATGTATGTTTTTGATTTTTTTATAGAGGAGAACCATTCGTATTTTATTTCGGTTCTACTTATCGGGGCGAGTTCTCTTATCTTTCTTCACATGTGGGTAAGTTTCGCTATTTAGTATTCTGCTTATGTGTTTACCCTAGTTGGAAGACTCTGTAGTGGTAGACCGTGTCTACTGTTTGTTTTTATTCATTATTGAGTGTTATTACATGACTATAAGTGAATTCTTGTTGTCCATTACGGTAGGTTTCTATGTGATTTCTGAGTAATTTGGTTACGCTTTATGATTTAGATGTTGTACCAGGGTAAGAGTGTAGTAAGTGTTGTGATTTTAATGGCGGAATTGAACTAGTATAAGGTTTCAGTTGGTATGATGTGTATTCTACTTTTCATTCATAGGTGAGACCCTCGCATTTCATATGACTTGATATGTTTGAACTGGGCTGCGTGCCGCGGTGGAAGTTATATCAGGATGAGATCCTTGTGAAATGTTCATATACTTTGACTTTTCCTTGTAAATTGATTCGTACGATGGTACTGATAGAGAGTCGTGTATGTCGAGTTTGTTTGATATTTCTCTTATGTGTTTCTTCTTACATATTCAGTCATTTACGTGTTGTAGTCATCGAGTTTTAGCTCGCGTGGTGTGTGCCCGGTGGTGTTAGATGTGAATTGCTAATTTGGGTGAATAGTTATGAGGTCTTCCTATTTCTTGCACCATTGTCAGTGCTGTGGAGGGTTGAAACAGGGTTCTAACGGATATGAGGCTAATGGCCGGTGCTGGAATTGATTTCGGGCAGCTATTGTGATCAACGATGTTATCATGGGCATATGTGTGATGTGTTACAATGTGTGGTTGTACCTTGTGGGTGTAGGCATAAGTTGTTGCTGCTGGTTAGGTCGATACAGGATGTGGAGGTAGGAATTAGGTCTTTTGGAGATGAGCGGATGATGAATTTTTTACTCTAAGGTTTATTAGTATTGGTGGAAGGGATAAATTATAGTTGAGATGGTTTTGTCGGGTCTATATGGATTGGGGTGATGTGGGGTCACCCACGGGTGTATGTTGCATGAATACATTCAATAATTTGACGACTTCGGGATGATTCTTGGCATGTTCGAGAACGAACATTTGTTTAAGATGGGGAGGATGTAATGACCCGGCCGGTCATTTTGTGAATTAAAGTATCGTTCGGCGGCATAAGGTTTTGAACAACTTCATATTTTGTGTTATGACTTGCATGCGTGGTCGAGTTCAGTTACTGGATGATTCAGAGTAAATTTGGAAGAAGGATTCTAGTTTTGGAATATTAAGCGATAAGAGTTAAAAGAAATTTGACTTTTATGTAAATGACTGTTGAATGGGGTTTTGACGATTCCAACAGCCTCGTATGGTGATTTTGGACATAGGTAGCGTCCGGATTATGATTTGGAGGTCTGTAGGGTATATTGAAGCATTTCGGAGAATGTTGGAAAAATTGATATTTGGAAGGTTGATAGGTTTGACCAAGAGTTGAATTTGGTGATATCGGGGTCGTAATGTGATTTCGAGAGTTGGAACAGCTCCTTTACATTATTTGGGACTTGCCTGCAAAATTTGACGTCATTTCGTGTTGGTTTGATAGGTTTAAACGCGAGTTTTAGAAGATGGAAGAGTTGAAAATTCATGAGTTTGATTCATGGTGCGATTCATAGTTTTGATGTCATTTTATGTGATTTGAGTCCTCGAGCAGGTACGCGTTATGTTTTGGGACTTGTTGGTATGTTCGGACGTTGTCCCGAGGGGCTCAGGTGATTTTCGAATAGGTTTGGGTTGTGTTGCACTCATTTTTTATGTTTCGACTGCGTTTCCTCAAGCATAAATGGTAGTACAATACTAAAATGAGCTCCAATTTCTATTTTGATTTAAGCATTATATCCATATCGTAATTATGGTGCCATACCAAAAAGAATCGTCGAATTCGGACATCGTATGAGGAAGTTAAGCTCGTTTTAGTGTTGGAGAAGAGAGTTGGTGTTGGTGCTTCATAGATGCGAAGATGGGTCCGCGTCTGCAACCCCCGCAGGTGCAAAAATAGGTCCGCAAAAATGGAAATTACAGCTGGAAATGTGCAGGTGCAGATATTTTGTCGCAAAAGTGAAAATCCCTGAGTATAAAAAAATCAAACCGCGTTATTTTGAACATATCTTGAGTTCTAGAGCTCATATTAAGGTGATTTTTGTGGTGTTCTTCTCGTCTTTTCATGGGGGGTCGGTATCTAACTATTATATTTGTATTTTAATATGATTAATTTCATTTTTGAACTAACCCATATTTTGATTAGAGAAATGGGGGTTTTTGACAAAAAAATTTGTAAAGAGAATAATTGGGTTTTGAACATCGATATGGAGTCAGAATTGGATGAAATTAGAAGGGTTGGACTCGTAATGGAATGGGTTCGGATTTTATGAATTTTTTCGGGTTCCGAAGTGCGGACTCGGGGGTTGATTTTTAATATTTGAAAAAGATTGAAGCTTTATTATCCTGAATAGTTTCTTATGAGTTTTATTTACACTTTGAAGTTATTTTGGCGAGATGTGAGATGTCTGGAGGTTATTTCACTCGAGAAGTTCATATTAGAGTAGCGGTCTGACTTCTTTGAGGTAAGTGTCTTGCCTAACCTTTTGTGAGGGAACTACCCCTTAGGATTTGAGTCTTTTATGCTAATTGTATCATGTAAAGTCCGTGTACGCGAGGTGACGAGTACGTGCGCGGGTTTATTTGTGGAAAATTTACCCTTTAGAGCTCATAGGTTTTTATGTTCATTAGATGAAGTTGTTTTATTATGTTAAATTTTCTATTTACTAGTTTCACCTCTACGTGTTTTATTTGGAATTAATTGCTTCATGTTCCACTCTTATTGCCTATGTGACTCTTGTGTGCCTTAACTGAAGTTGTTGCCTCTTTTATTGCCATGCTATCCTTTCCTAACTGCTTATGTTTATTTGAAATTATTATCTCTTCTGTAATTGTTTATCCTTATTTCGAATTATCGATTCGTTATAACTCCCTTGTTGTTGAATTGCACTTATGTGGAGGTCATTTCTATACAATATCTCTTCTTGTTGAGCTATTTCTAGGCGGTATCGCTATTTTCTTTGTGTCTTTCTTTGTGAGTTCATTTCTTTCGTTTCTTTGAGTTCTGGAATTTCTGAGTTGATTTATTTGTTGTACTCTTGTGTTATTTTCATTTTTGTTGTTGTACTTCTTGTTGTGATGCACGAGGTTTTTGCCGTGCGATTGTTATTGTGATGCACGAGATTTTAGTCGTGCAATTGTTATTGTGATGTGCGAGGTTTTTGCCGTGCGGATGTTATTGTGTTGTACGAAGTTTTTGTCGTGCTATTGTTACTATTGATATTTCAACATGCGGCGTGATAAGTCGGGCTATATATGTGGGTTTCACATTTGGTGAGTCAAAGTGAGAATATTATTATGCACGTGTGGCGAGACAAGGTGGGTATTTACTTTATTATTGCGCACGTGGCGAGACAAGGTGGACTATGTCGGCATTGATTGTGATGACTTGTGATGGCTTAGGGGCATTATTATATTTGTTATTTGTATAGTGGAATGCCTACTCTATGTGAGTTATACCGTGTTCATTTTGTGGTGATCGTTTTTTATGTGTCATTCATTATCGCTACTCTTACTTGTTAACTGGAACTATGATAGAACACTGACACAAGCATGCACATAGTTAATCACCCCTAACGATTCAAAAAAATGTATCATGATTTATTGATCATTTCGATACACCCTTGTCTATTTTCCTCAACGTGAGAAGGGTTTTATGGGCACGTGCGTCATCCGTGCAGTTATTAGCTGTAATGAGGGCACAAGATGCCAAGAGTTTAGGGTTCACAATGGGACCCGTGAATTATGAATATTTTGAGGTTCGGTACCTCTTGGAGGTTATTGGATAAAAACTAGTGTGAAAGTGGTTATACTCATCTAGTTGATACTTGTCATTCTTTTAATTGTTTTCACCGAATTTAAATTGTGTTCAACTTGCTCTTATGTGTTATTACTTGAGGTGCTCCGCTGTTAATGGTAATTTCTATTTCCTCTGTTAAGCACTGTATCATTATTGTCATTATGCGTAGTTCTGTTGTACTCTGTTAGTTCTCCACTTATACTTGCTCAGGATATTTAGTCCAGTAGATATCTTGACTGTTCCTCGTCAATACTCCACTGAGGTTAGTCTTGATAATTGCTGGGTACCACTGGGGTGTACTCATAACTTAACAGATGCCTATTATATAATTCAAATACCTCATAAAATGACCTTCTTAGCATGTTAAATACTCCTCGTATTACCCCAAAAGTACAGTTTATAATATTCCCAACTTGCTGACATTCGACGAAACTTATTTGATTCTATTTGTTTAACTTCCAAACCTTAAAACATGTGCTATGCATGATTTTATACACTCATGAACTTGATAATAGTCTTGATCTCTAAGCTTATGTCGATTAAATTGCAACACACTTTAACATGTGAAAAATGTGGGATGTAACACTAGGCATACTCAACTGTGAAGAAAAATATGAAGACACATATGAATATGTTGATTTAGATCAAACAACACAGAAGCATCTATATGATAGACTGAGATAATACCTGTAATAACTGCATTAGATGACTCCGCCTGGGGCCTACCTTGAAATTCATAACAACGAGGCTGAGTCCCACTAACATGTCCTCCACCTCTAGGGCGACCTCTCACTGACTCGCCTCCATCTCTAACTGATTGTCCTCCTCCCCTGGATACTTAACCCCTGCCTCTAGCTGGTTGAGTGGGTGGTGGAGCAACCTATTCCAGATTAATGTCATGAGTACCCCACTGTGGCGTATAATTTATTACCTAGGGCAAAACCTCACGACGTGCCTCAGTAACCATTATACATAGAAAGCCCTCTATTGAGGTGGCGTCTAAACCTGGAGTTGTCTTGATGAAACCCGAATTACTACCATGGTAACTCTGTATCCGAGGTGCAGTAACGGGGGCTGGAGTTGCACTTTATGCTAGTTGCTCACAACAAGGTCCATAAGCACAATGGTTGCCTGATGTACCATATGTGACTTGTAGTGTTGAATGTACCATACGAATAGGATGTCCTATACAAAAAGAACCCTTGTCTCAAGACGAGGCCTCTTGTCAATGGTAGTCTCTCGCCTGGCCTCTAATATGCTCTATCCTCCTAGCAAATCCACCACCTTAGTAAAAAATCTTAGTCTCAGCCTCTCTGGCCATCTGGAGTCTGATGCCATATGTAAGACCCTATATGAAGCTCTGCACTTTTTCTCTCTCAGTAGAGATCAGGATAGCTACATGGAGAGACAAGTCAACTAATCTAGTCTTATACTGAGTAATATATGATACCCTACTGGAGGTGCTTGAACTGGTTGCACAGCTCATCTCTCTAAGTGAGGGGAATAAACTTCTCCAAGAACAACTTCGAAAATTGATCCCATCTGAGAGGAGGTGGTCCTGATGGACTACCCAGATCATATACTTTCCACCACCTCTTAACAGAACCATGTATTGGAAAGACAGTGAGATCAACTCCATTGAACTCCACTAGTCCCACCTTGCACAAATCTCATGGCAACGATCTAAGAAGTCCTGGTCTCCTTTGAATGTGCACCACTAAAATATGGGGGAAACAACTTGGTGAATCTTCTAACCTCTTTAGCTCATCAACTGATATTGTGGGCCTGTTCTCGACTATGTAGCAACAATAAGCCTAACTAGCCAAATTGGTAGGACTTTTGGGGTCTGATACCATGGACGCTCTGCTGTAGGGTATGAGTAGCGGGATTTTGAACTCCTCCCCCATCATGAGAAGTGGTTGGTGTCACCGGGAGCACACCAACCTAAGCCATACTCTCCTTGAAGCCAAACATGCGGACTAAGGCATTTCGAAGCACTAGGGAAGCAATGAACCCTTTTAGGACATGGGTTGGACCTACTGGCTCGGTCTGAACTAGAATCATCACATGGCGCTATCTGAAGCTTGACTATGGGTGTCACTGTGCGTGCTCTAGGTTAAGATCTACCCCTACCTCTGCCTCTGTCCTTTCCCGACCCCTAAACTTGGTAGTGGCTTTAATCTGGGCCTCCGACTCCTGATTAGTTGTAGACAAAGCATATGCTTTCACCATTTGAGAGAAAATAAGAGGAAATACTCAATCTTTCGGATAAAACAAAGATGCACGATAGAGAAAGAAAGAAAGTAAAGTTTCTTAAAGCCTTATAGCCTCTAGAAGATAGGTACACACATCTCCGTAACGATCCTCAAGACTCTACAAAACTTGCTCATGAATCTTGAGACATATGTAACCTAAAGCTCTGATACCAACTTGTCACGACCCAAAATCCCAACACACAGGATCGTGATGGCGCCTAACAATGCTTGCTAGGCAAGCCAATACAAAATGATAAATACGAAAGGAATGAAACTAATGGTTAGCAGCAACATAATAATATAGAGTGAAAATATCTAAGAGGCACACATAACAAGTCTAAATATTAACACTAACGATCAACCATCCAAAGACGTGGAGTCACGAGTACATGAACTACTAGAATTTAATAAATACATTATCTTGAAAGAAATACAATATTGCCTGCTAAAAAGAAACATTACAGAATAAATATAAAGATGAATCTAAAGTCTGCGAACGGTATGCGGCTCTAACTTGAATCTTTTATCTGGTATCCGCTAAGTGCCTCTCAAGACTCCGCTGGTACCAATGTCCGAATTTGCATAAGAAGTGCAGAAGTGTAGTATGAGAGAAACCGACCCAATGCGCCCCTTAAATGTCAAGCCTAACCCCGATGAGGTAGTGACAAGGCTAAGACAAGACACCCACATATAAACCTATGCAGTTAAGAAACAAGAAATAACGAGGTGACAAATAAGATATAAAATAAAATAACAAGATGGCAAAATATGTGACAATTAACAAGTATATCAATAAAGAGATATAGAATGAGAAAATAAAGGAAAGTGATACTAAGTAAACCACAACTTATACTCCTACAACAACCCCGACCAAGCCTTTCAAATATAATTATGAAGATCAGTAAAGTAATAAACAACAAAAAATAGCAACAATCAGCACGACACCCATCGTGCTTTTACTCTCATCCGCACAACATAATATAATAGCTATTATGAAAATACCTTCGTGCACATATTCACCTTCTCTCAAATACAATAACATTCTTCGTGCAATGATATTGATGTATGAAGAAAAGCACGAAAATAGCCTTCGTGCACAATCACTCTTCCTCACCAAGCATCGCATATAACACAGTACCAAGCAAGGTTAGAAGTATAAACAACTTCAAGGATAATATTTGAAAATAACTCGCCATATGAGAATTTGCCAACGCTTTTGCACCAATAACCAAACCAATAATTTGATAATCTTAACGCCCGATATCTCAATAAGCTCAACATGGGTAATGTCATGGATAAGAGAAATTAAAGAGTTTCACAATCTATCTAGAGCATGGAAGACATAACACATAAAGTAACATGGCGCAATTAAACTAACTCTACCGGCATGCTTATCCTATGGACAATACATATACGCTTGTCAACGTGCATATATTGTGGCCCCAACACATAGATCACGTAGTAAATAGACTCAATTACACTCTAATTTTCTCAAATCAAGGTTAATCAAGATACTTAGATCTTTCCAGAACAAGATCAACAATCCAGTACGGCTTTTCCTTTAGGGAAGCCTGCAAATCACCAGAGTCTAGCCAAATAGTACTCAAATAATTCAAAACAAGATTTTGAAACTATCCTAGTATAAAAACGGTTCGATCTTTAACATATTTGGAAAGTCAAAAAAAGTCAACCCAGACCTAAATGGTCAAAATCCTAAATTAACACCAATCTCGATTACCCATTCATCCGTGAGGCCAAATATGTGTTTTGTTTCGAGATCCGGCATCAATTTGGATCTAAATCTTAAAATTACAAAACCCTAAATTTCTACCATAAACCTCTACTTCTATTCTATGAAGTCCAAGATTTAATAGTGAAAATCCACGACAAAAGTAACAGAAATTGAACAAAAACAAGTTAAAGTTACTAACCTTGAAATTGGAAAGAAATTGCTCTCCAAAATCGCCTCTATGTTGAGTCTATGTCTCAAATATAGAGCAAAATAAATTAAATCCCAAAATCCAAACATTTTACCCAACTGCAGGTATCGCAATTGTGAACTCTTGATCGAGATTGCAATATTCGCAAAAGTGAACCAGTCCTTGAGCCTCTGATCTCGCAAATGTGACATTAACATTGCAAATGTGAACATTGGGACCATTTCAAATGCGAAATGAGCTTCACAAAAGCACAGTTGTCCCTTCTCCCACCATAGTCGCAAATGTGAAAAGTGTCTCGCAATTGCAAAGGCCGACCCTCTAACAAAAGTGAACAATGATTCTCAAATGTGAAGCTTTCCAGTCCCTCTCCAGCATCGCAAATGCGAGGCTCGCATTTGCGAGTAGGCTCTCACAAAAGCAAGGTCAACAGCACCATCAAATTCCAACTCCTATAAAATCAATCCAAAATTCATCTAAACGCGCCCTTCGTTCTCCAATCCAAATATTCACACAAGTAAAACAACATCATATGAACTTGCTCGTATATTCCAGTATTCAAAATAACATCTGAAATCAAAATGACATCCAAACTTAAAGAATATTATAGTTCAAAATTCAAAATTCTAACAGCTCATATAAAGCATCAAAACGGTCTCGGGTCACCCATGACCCCCAACCAAATGAGTGTATCAGTCAAAAATTGTCACACAAACCTAAACTGATCCGAGGTCGTTTATCGATAATGTTGACCGTGGTCAACTCTAGCTATTTTCAAGTTCAAAAATCAAGCTTTCGTTAAAAATTCACATTTGGACTTCTCAAAAATTAACATAAACCATGCGCACAAGTCATAAATCATCTAATAGGACTATGAAATGTCTCAAATCATAAAAAGGGAAGCTAGTACTCAAAACGACTTATCAAGTCGTTACACGCCTTTTCAGCTGCACTCGACAATCATGTCCTCACCATCCTAATAAAAGAGTAAAGATTCAAACTTTTTGATAAAAATATATGCACGATAATGAATGAAGTAAAGTGAAGTTTCCTAATAGCCCCCTAGCCTCTCGAAGATAAGTGCAGATGCCTATGTGCCTATCTAAAAGACTCTACTAGTCTTGCTCATGACACGTAAAACCTAGGAATATAGGGATCTGGTACTAACTTGTCACGAACCAAATCCCTCATGATTGCATGTAACTTTCAAGACTAGGTACTCCCATCAACGAATTATCAAAACAAGATGTAATAAGATTAATTTAACCATAAGTAACAAACATTGCGATAACAACAACAATAACAACGACGACGACGGCAAAAATAATGATAACATAAACCAAAATTGCGATACCCAATGCAACATTCCAGAACTAGGTACTACAGAGTCGATGAGCTCTAAACTGGGTACATAAGAAGTCTCAAAATACAATATTGTTTAAATATGAAAATAACAGTATCAACCTAAGGATGGGACTCCAAGCGATTGCGACGGTCATGCAACTCTACCTTTAATCCCCTCGATCAATATATGCACTCACTCCCTAGGTTCACTGCCTCCAACACCCGAATCTGCACAAAATGTGCAGAACTATAGTACGAGTACGCCACAATCGGTATACAGGATGTATCAAGACTAACCTCGATGAAGTAGTAATGAGGTTCAAGTCATATAATACTCATTAGTCAAAGAACCTGTGCAATATATCAATTACTAGAAACAAAATACATAATGGAAAACAATATCAACAATCTCGTTAGAACATGCGATAACATCTCAATAAAATGGGTGTATGATAGAATGTCATCAAGTAGAAACATGGGTGTATGATAGAATGTCAAATATAACTAGCCACTCAATAAAATTCATGACAAAGTTTAAAGAAAATATGTATATGATCAAAAATATTATCCCCGTTCGTCACATAAAAAAACATCACGAGCATCACCCTCAAACCATCACATATCAACATCAATAATGCCGCTCTTACCACCCTTATTTCAACACATGGGCAAACCAAAGAAAGCGCCGCCCTTATTACGCCCCATGCGCATAACAATAATCTTAACTGCATGGAAAAAACCTCGTTCCAACACCCTATCAGTTCTCGTCACATGTCCACGTGTGCTATAATTATCACAAAGCAAGTGCCAAATTTCCATCAAAGATATAAACCTGTAATTTATCAACAAGATTCACAAGGACATGACAAACATAAAATGCGGATAGGTGTTCAACATATAAAACATGACTACAACTAAATCATTTATAGTAATCAATTTCATGAGGTCACGAAGTGATTAAACATGTTTCATATAAAGTATATCATCAAATTAAGGTATATTAATAGCCTAAGGTCTAATAAGATAATAAACACACATAGAACCCATGCACACTCTCATAACCTCGCGTACACTTTGCTTTTCACATAAAAAGAATAGGAAATAAGGCCAAATACTATGGATTATTTCTCCCGCAAAAGGTTAGAAAAATTACTTACCTCAAACAAGCCAAATTACCTAATAGCCATGTGTAAAACACTCTTCAAAAATCTCCCATCACCAAGTATAGGACACAAAATATTATAAAATAGGTCTAAGCCCCAAGACGCTCAACTAATAACTAACTGTAGATGTTGAATTTGTGACCAGAGGCTCGCAAATGTGACATTGAGCTCGCAAATGCAAACCCAGACTACCCCCCAGCAATGTCGCAAATCCGACCCCCAACTTCGTAATTGAGAAATTCCCCGCCAACCAGATAATGTCGCAAAATGCGACGAAATCCCTCGCAAATACGAGGTCCCCTATGGCAACCAACAATCTCAATTGTGATAAGGAGTACGTCATTGCAGTCCTCTTCAAATGCGATCTGGCCCTCGCAAATTTGAGGTCTCCAGCACCACCAAATTGAAGCTTCACCAATCTACCTTGAAATCAATCTGAAACTCACTTGAGCCCCTCAGGCCCTACACCAAACATCCACACTTATCACACCATGATTTTTGGTGTCTTTTTTGCGGCTGTATATGTCACACCATTGACCTCATCTCCCCCACTTATCACATTGATTGTTCTCTTTGGAAACAGAGGTTTTAGAGGCTCTTGTTTATTCTTCATATATTATTTCCTACCTTTCTCACTGAACAAGTCAGTTAAATAACCATGCTTCAACAAATGCTCAACTTCACCTTGTAATAACCTACCATCTGTTGTTCTATGGCCATGATCGTTGTTCAATTCGCACAAAAAATATGGATTTCTTTTTCCTGGGTTTGATCTCATTTCTTTAGTCCACCGCACCGTGTCTCCCATTTCGGAGGTACTAATATTAAAATTGTAATCTCCGATCCTCACATGTGTATTGGAATCACTGCCTCGCGCATCCCGTTCTTTTCTGAATCTTGATGATGAACCTACATATTTTTTGCATTGATATGGACTCAGATCATATGTTTTCTATTTAGATGCGAATCTCGCCCTGCAGGTCCCAAGTAAGGTTCGTACCTATTTTTGCAGACCTTTTTTCAGATTCTGAACGTCTCGATCCTACTCTTTCATCAACCCTTGGCTGTGCAACCGTATCTTCTTCTGTTCGCAATTTCGTGTTGTACACTTATTGTACACATCATTCCACGCTATTGAAGGAAACTCTCGCAAAATTTCTGTTAGTCTCCTCGTAGCTTCTGAACTTTTCTCATTTAAATTGCTCGCGAAAGCCATAGCTGCCCAATTATCAGATACTCGTGGTAGCATCATCCTTTTCCATTGGAATCTATCCACAAATACACTGACTATTTTGTATCTCCTTGTTTTACCTTAAAGATGTCTTCCATCCCTTTTTCAACCTTCTGAGCTCCCAAATGTGCTTTTGTGAATGAATCTGCAAGCTCATCAAAAGAATCAATAGAGTTTTCAGGTAAAAGAGAATACCATGTTTATACCCCTTTCGTGAGTGTTTCTCCAATTTTCTTAACCAAAACTGATTTGATCTCCTTCTTGGTTAAATCATTTCCTTCCACGCCAGTTGTAAACGTATTTACGTGATCTCGAGGGTTAGTTTTTCCATCATATTTTGGAATATTAGGCATTTTAAACCTTTTAGGAATTGGCAGAGGAGCCGCACTTGGCTTTCATGTCTGATGTGAATATTTATCAATATATACTCCTTTTATCATGGGAGGTACGACATGTTTTTCTTCTATGCGATCGTTCTGCTCTTTCAACTGTTTCTGCAAATTTAGTACCAAACTTTGTAAATCTGAGTTATTATGTGTACCTGACCTCCCATCGCGAGATTCATCGATAATTCCTCCACTACTAGAATTGTCAAGCCCCGAGCGTGGATTTTCCAAAGTCGCCGTATTGACTGGTGGAGGAGTTTGTGGCGCGTTAGGAAACCCCCTAACAAAGCCTTGAAGAGCACTATTCACATGCTCTTCAATCAATTGTTTTAAAACGTCTTGTTCGACAGTGGTTCATCCCTTTGTTGATCATTATAGTGTGATGTAGATCTCTCAGGTGATCCTTCACGGGACTGATGAGGGGATCCTGTTGGAGAGTGTTGATGTGATGTTCCCTCTTGTGGGTTCAATTGGTTATTGTCGTTACCAGTTGACATAGTTTGGTTGTGAGAAAGAAGAATTAGAAAAGTGAAAAATTATTAATTTCACGGTAATGAAACCAATTTATTTTATCAAAAATAGGATTTTCAGTCAAAGTCTATATTTAGAAGAAATCGGGTTACTGATAGCCAAGTTTTACCTTACTTCTTCAACAACCCGTTTGGAAAAATAACAAAAGTAATAATGTAAATTGACAAAACGAAATAAGGAGCGAAGAGACAATCAATCCCTAAAATTATGATAGAAAGCTTTGGTAAAGCAAGAAATTATAAAGTATATTTCAGTAGTACTTTGAATATGTCATTACAAGTGAAATTATTTATCCTTATATAGGAGTGTCTAATCATAACGTTTTTTCCTATTTAAGACGAATTCATTATGAGCATTAATTGTATTGATTGCTCGTTATTATTGGTAATCATAACTGACACATTCGTAGCTATAAATGCCTTACAACGATTCTGATTCACTTTTCGTTATTTATTTTTGGTTCATGTATCTTCCCTCCTTTTTGACCTTGATTCATTCCGTTCGCGCCTCTTCTTTGACAGCTGTTTAGGCTCAATGTTCTGTTTTGTACTATCTCATGGGTATTTCCTCGTACCTTTCTTCTATTTTTAATTTCACTAATTGAGCACGCCAACTATCAGTACGCCATTATACCATGTGTCATGCTTTGTTAGCTCAGTAATATTCCAGGTGTGACATCTTTTTTTCACCAATAAAGTGTCTTTTAAAATCCGCAATTATTTCTATATGTATTTTCTTAGTTTAAAGAAGTAGTTTCTTTGAAATCGCAAAAATCAGGTAAGGCATAATTCAACCTCTTTTCTTGTGTCAGCTTCAAGTCTAAAATAACATCTACCTTCGAAGAAATTGGTATAGTTCCAAACTCTAATTAGTCTAGTAATATTTAGGTTTAAATGCTTCAACATTGTTGATCACATATCTTATTCTAAGCA
The DNA here is from genome assembly GCA_005239525.1 of Nicotiana knightiana. Taxonomy (NCBI): domain Eukaryota; kingdom Viridiplantae; phylum Streptophyta; class Magnoliopsida; order Solanales; family Solanaceae; genus Nicotiana; species Nicotiana knightiana. Next base: position 64,234 of record ML385834.1, on the reverse strand, counting down.
TGCATGTTCCAGAAGGATGAAATTTAGAGTCCGTTTGGACATAAAAAAAATATCATTTTTTTTGAAATCTACATTTGGTCATAAAATTTTAAATTTTCACTTGAAAATGCACTTTAGAAATATTTAAATCACTCACAAAACTTCAAAAACAACTCAAACTAAATTTTATGTTCAAACACAACTCTAAAAATTTCTAGTATCATTTTCACAATTTTTTTGGATTTTAAAATTCTTATGTCCAAACGCCTACTTAATTTAAAAGGAGTAGAAACGACGTTCAACAACACACGGAACTACAATTAAAAAATTTGTGAAAACTTGAGTATTGACAGAAAAGAAAAGTTTAGAAATTTACCTATTTAAAATCCACCAAAAGAAGAATGCAAGTGTTTACCCTAAAAACTGAGTAACAATTAAAATTTATAATGAAGTTTTAAAGATATGTGATTTAATCCAATACTAATTACTCTAACAAGAAAAGTAATTATATGAGTTGAGTAAGCAGATTAAATCAAACCAGTATATGAACGAGTTTCTTTTTCAAGACCCAAGGTGACCTCGAGAAGGACCTCGATGAACAATAGAAATAAGCAAAGAGAATGTAATAAATCTAAAGGACAATTTCAGAGAGAAGAGCAGAAAAGTAAAGGTGTATATTCTTTGCCAATGATTGATGATCAATACTAATGATTGGGGTCCCCTTTATATAGAAGGAAACCCTAAATAAGGTACATTTCTGTTTACAGTAAAAAATATTTTTGGGACAACTATATAACCGCCTAGTACGAATTTGTACTAATTCGTACAAATCTATTCCGGAATTTACGCCATGATCTTGGGGACGTGGCGAGAATTTTATCCTTTTGTAACAAACTCATAATGGCACTGCTTTTGAATCGATCGTACTTGGCTCCGATGTCTCTCGAATACTTAGGTCTCCGAGCCTGTTATTCTGCTCTCGAGCCCGAACTGGGTGTTTATCGAACTTCTTCCCTCGATGCATCCTCTCGAACCTATAAAATTGGAGTCATATGATTTCGATCATATACAACAAAATTTTCTGAAAATTGAGTACGGTAACAGAAAAGAGGAGATTAAAAATTACCTATTTAAAACCCAATAAAAATAATTACGCAGAGCCCAACTTCTAATCAGCATTGAACCAAATGATGACACTCCAAAAAGTAACAAAATATGATAATGGAAAAACAGAAGAAGTGAAGAGTTTTGAATAAATAAGTTTTCATTCAGCAATTGAAGGTATAAATCCAAGAACTCTTCTGAAGGAACACATCTCTTCACGTCAGTGAATACCATAGCTTCTATGAAAAAGCATATCCTTCGTATGAAAGCGTCGGTTTGGTTGTTCTTGAACGGCAGTGTTTATTTTATTCATAGGATAATTAGGTTATTATGCAAATAATAAGGGTAATTTAGTAATTTGAATTTTAAGTTATACGCATTCTATTTTTAATATAAACTAGTTTTTGGACACCCACATTATGCGTGTACCCCATATAAATGAATATAAATGTATAGGGTAAAATCAGATCATATTAAATACTCGAATAATAGAGCAACACGTGTAACCGGAGACAGACGGAAAATGAGGCAAGTGGAAACAAGGACCGTGGACAGTAGCTTCTGTTGGCACCTGGTAGACTCCGAAGGAAATATTGCTAACGAGGACAATAAATATTTTCCACTCGATGACATTCAATGAAGAAATATTCCTCCGTATTAAATACAAAATCCGTTACCGAGAATTTTTGCATTCATAACTTGTCGTTACACATTCATCAATGATCCCCATAATTGTCATTCAAAAGTGGTTTGATCCTAGGACATTGTCCCTTAGGTGTAGCTATAAATAGTGACTTCAACAGCCATTATAAGAAACGAAATTTCTGACAAACTTATGCTACACATTACTCTAAGCTAAATAATACTTAATTTTCTGTATATTGATATTCTGATTGATGTCTTCAGAAGCTTTGCTACCAGAATTAAGTTGTTTACTATCTTGTCTCGATTTTAATGCTAAGTCTTGCTTTTTATTTAACTTATTTATAATTTTGGGATTAAATCGATTGGCTTGTCTATAAACCACGTTATAAATTCAACTATACCATTTTATGCGTAAATAATTTGGCGCCTACCGTAGGGCATACACAATTGCGTAATTGAGTCGATCCTTGCATCTATTACTAATTTGTTTGATTCTGTGTTTCTTAGAAAAAACTCATAAAAGATAGCAGGTAACAATGTCAACATCACACACAACGTTAAGGCACAAAGAAATCCTCCTCAACAAGAAGATTCGATCAGTGACACCCGCAACGAGGAATGATCTCGTAAGAATAAGGGGAATGATCCCTTTAAAATCGAGCTCCTGCAGATTATGAAGGAAATAAATAACCGAATGAACCAAATTCCAGGCGAAACGCCAGTATTGAAAGGACCAGATTCAAATAAATACACCCAGTTTCCATTCAAACCGAGTACGAAACCAGAGCTAATCCGGAAGCGGTTCAAAATGCTAGATGCAATCCCAAAGCGGTTCAAAATGCCAGATTTAACAATATATGATGGTACTTTGGATTGGAGCACATCAGCACCTACACAACGGCGATGTAAGGAAGCGATTCAGCTCCGCACGAGATTGAGTCATTCCAACTGAAGATGTTCGGGGAAACCCTCACAAAGGGGGCCTTGACATGGTATTCACTTTTATCGGAGCACTCAATAGATCCTTTGAGATGCTCGCGGATTCTTTCATCAAGGCCCATGCCGGGGCTAGGAAGGTAAGGGCCCGAAAGGCTGACATATACAGAATTGTGCAAGGATAGTCTGAATTGTTGTGAGTGTTTGTGACCAGATTTTAGAAAGAAAGGATTGTACTACCGACCGTCCTAGATGAAGGGAAACTAAGGCCTTTAATAAGGGGTTGAACCCGAGGAGCTCCAGCGCTTCCTGGAAACTGAACAAAAGCTCGCTCGAGTTCCAGGAAGATTTCCATAATCGCCACGAATCAAAGATAAGAATAAAAGACGACCAGCTCGAATTTCGGCATCAACCAAGCATCAGGATTGAGAAAAAAAGAAGAAGAAGTCGAATGATGATTTCAACACAGATCATCAATCTTCTAAGGGCTGGTTTCTACCATACGAAAGGGCCGAAGGACATGGCACAAGTTTCTGGTCTACAGATAAAGAGATATTAGGCCCGCCACCTACCCTAGACTGTCCGAGTATAATTTCAATATTAGTGTGGTAGAGCTGGTATCAACAATGAGGAACATTAAGGAAGCACGGTCCCTGAGGCCGATGAGATACGATCCCATCAGAGGGATCCTAATATATGGTGTGAGTATCATGGGGCTAACAATCACTAGACTAGGGCCTGCCGCCATCTGCGCGAGGAGGTGTTGACGTTGCTGAAAAATTGCCATCTCAAAGAATTCTTAATTGACCGGGCTATAATAACTACGGTCGTAGCCGGGATAACGCTGAACCCTCAAAGATAGGAGAAAATCCTCCTCGACTAACGATTAACATGATTACAGGGGGGGGGGGGAAACAAGATTAATGGTGCAATCTTTTTAGCAGCAAAAAAGACAAAGGTATTGGTGACTCATAACAGAAGACTCTAGGAAGTTGCCGAGGACGATATCACCTTCACGGAGAGGACACCGATGGACTTCTACTACTGCACAACGATGCCCTGGTAATTTCTCTTAATGTTTTATATTTTAAAATTAGACGTATTTTGGTGAACCCAGGAATTTCAACCAATATCATCCAATGAGGAGTGCTGGAGAAATCCAAGCTAATCGGAAGCATCATTCAAGCCACCATGCTCCTCACCATGTTCAACTTAGCAAGTGTGATAACCCAAGGGGAGATCCTGCTGCCCACAATGCCGAAGGTATTTTTAGGTATCAAAAGAAATGAACGCAATCAAATCCAAGGCGGAAGAACTCGAACAAGTCACATTGTTCAAGAAGTTATTAGAAAGGAAGTTCCAGTTACGGACATGATTAAAACCCCGAGCTCAGGTCATTATTTATAGAATTCCTTAAAATTAATGCTGATTGCTTTTTGTGGTCACACACGGATATGACAAGTATTCCGCTTGAGGTGGTCGTGCACAAGTTGATCCTGGACCCCAACATCGCTCCAGTAAGGCAAAATAAGCACTCGATGCCGAGGTCAGAAATAGGTTTGTCAAAGAATAAGTAACTGGATTGCTTGATGTCAGTTCAATCCAGGAGGTAAAGTATCCCGACTGGCTAGCTAATGTAGTAGTAGTTCCAAAAAAGAATCATAAGTTTTGCATGTGTGTAGATTATAAGGATCTGAATAAGGCGTGCCCAAAAGAATCATTCCCATTGCCAAACATTGATCAAAGTATTGATGTGAAGGCAGGGCACGAGTTGATGAGTTTACTCGATACCTATTTCGGGTACAACCAAATTAAAATAAACTCGGAGTATCGGGAAAAGACTTTGTTAATAACGAATTTTGGAACATATTGCTATAATGTGATGCCTTTCAGACTTAAGAACTTCAGATCCACTTATCAGAAGCTCGTAAACAAAATGTTCGAAAAGAAAATAGGGAAAGAGATTGAAGTTTACATAGATAATATGCTGGTTATGTCACTGAATATAGGTGGCCACCTAAAACACCTCCAAGAAACTATTGACATCATAAGGAAGCACAACATGAAGCTTAACCTCGAAAAATGTGCATTTGGAGTCAGCTTGGGTAAATTTTTTGATTTTTTGGTGCCACAAAGGGGGATCGAAGTCAATCTCGATAAAATTAAATACATCGAGGATATTTCCTACCAGCTTTCAAATGTGAAAAATGTCCAAAGGCTAACTGGAAGACTGGCCGCTCTAAACAGGTTCATTTCCCGGTCTTCGGAAAAATGCCATCACTTTTTCTCACTTCTGAAGAAGAAGAAGAACAACTTTGAATGGACTCCTGAATGCCAGCATGCCCTAAAAGACTTGAATATGTATTTATCAAGTCCTCGGTTACTATTGAAACCAACGAAAGGCGAACAATTGCTAATTTACTTAGCAGTCTCGGAGGTAGCGGTAAGTGATGTTAGAAAAATTTTAACCAGATCGGAAACTCGCTACCCGCACCTTGAAAAGTTGGCCTTAGCTCTCATAGTCGCCGCTCAAAAGCTTAGGACGTATTTTCAACGCCAGCTGATAGCCGTGGTGGTAACTTTTACCCTGTGGAATATCCTTCACAAACCTGAATTGTCAGGTCGACTAGCCAATTATGCAGCCAAAATGAGTGAATTTGACATCGGGTATAAACCCAGGACTGCGATCAAATCAACAGTTTTGGCCAACTTTGTGGACGGTTTAGTCCTGGACTGTTGCCTATGGCCACTAAAGAAGTGATGATGGTGTCAAAAATGACATCAGGAGTCTAGACCTTGTTCAAGGATCGGCCTTCCTACATGAAAGGATCCGGGATCAGGGTAGTATTAATTACGCCCTTGAGGAAAACCATGAGGTAGACCATAAAAATTGTTCCTTTGACTAACAATGAAGCTGAGCATGAGGCTTTAATTGCAGGACTTGAATTGGCCCGAGGACTAGACTCTGAGGTCATTGGAATCAAATATGATTTCTAACTCATATTAAATCAGGTATACGGGATCTTCGGCATTAAAGAGGAACGCATGCAACAATATGTTGTAAAAGTCTAGACTTTGGTCGCACGGTTCAGGGAATGGTCAATCACCCACATCCCGAGAGAAGAAAATGCATAAGAAAAATCACTGGCCAATCTGGGCTCGTCCACATAAATGAAGGGATCAGATTCCGGTACCGTCGTACAACCATGCATTCAGTATTAGATTTGGACAGTTATAATGAAATAAATGTAACCAATTTGGTCTGGGACTGGAGAAATGAAATCATAGACTATCTTGAGCATGAAAAACTACCCGAATATCCAAAGGCACCCCGACACTCCACACCAAAGCAGCTCGTTGCAACTTCTAGGGAGGCCAGTTGTATATAAAGTCTTTCCAAGGCCCGTTGGCCCAATGTTTAGGAGCCTCAAAGGCTAATTACGGCATGAGAGAAGTTCACAAAGTAATCTATGGAAATCACTCAGGTCAAACTCGTTAGTGTTAACGCTAGTTAGTGAATGATACTACTGGCTCCGGATGGAACAAGATGCTAAGGCGTTTGTTAAAAAATGCGACAAGTGTCAATGCCACGCACCGTTAATACATCAACTAGAAAAGCTATTGCACTCGGTATTGTCGCCTTGGCCATTCATGAAATGGGGAATGGACATAGTCAGTCGGCTACCGTCGGCTCCCGGTAAGGTAATATTTCTTTTTATTATAATTGATTACTTCTCTAAGTGGGTTGAAGTAGGTCCTTACTAGAAAATCGGCGAGCACGAAGTGGTGGATTTCTTGTGGGAGAAAATAATTGGTAAGTTCAGAATAGCAAAAGAAATAGCCTGCAACAATAGGCCACAATTTATAGGAGCAAAACTCAAAAAAATTCCTTGAAGACATGAAAATCAAAAGGATCACATCTTCGCCATACCACCCGAGCGAAAATGACCAAGCTGGATCGACAAATAAGGTGATTATTAAAAATATAAAAAAAAAAGATAGGAAGCAACCAAAGGTAAATGGCTTGAAGAGTTATCGGGAGTGCTATAGGAATACCGTACGACGATTACGTCAAGCATGGGAGAGACACCTCTCTCTATCGTATTCATAGAAGAAGCCCCGATCCTGGTGGAGAACCTACCATGAGATACTTCTGGGCGGACAAAGAAGCAAATAACAAAGCCTTGCTGGTTAAACTGAAGCTGCTTGACGAACGCATGGACTAGGCACATATAAGGATGGTGGATAAGAAGCAAAGAATGGAAAGATACTATAATCGAAGAGGCCATCTCGGTCATTTCAAAGTGGGAGACTTAGTTTGAGAAAAGTGACTCAAAATACCCGAGAGATCAATGCAGGGAAGCTGGGTTCGACATGGGAAGGCCCCTACCGGGTTTCAGCTGTCACTAGGAAATAATCATATGAATTGGAAAATCAAGACGGAGTAAAGTTGTCGAGCAACTAGAATGCGGCACACCTCAAAGGGTACTATTGTTGATGAGCATCGCCTACACTGAAAGTATGTGTTGCACTCTATTTTCCTTTGTCAAGCTTTTGACCCAAGTAGATTTTTTTTAAAGGTTTTTAACAAGGAAGCAACGGAAAGCATACTACGAAGGAAACACCATAAGCAGAAATAAGACCTTTAAACGACAAGGCATGGAAACAAAAATCCACTATGAGATGGTTAGATAATCTTCGCCTCGATAGAAACTTCCTAATAGAAAACAAAGCTTGCTATCGAACCAAAAGCTATCTGACCGTTCATGAGTGCCCCTTCACTACAAGCCACTGGAGGGTGGTTAGATAATCTTTTGCTCGGTAGAAAAGTTCCTAACGGGAAATGAAGCTTGCTATAGGACCAAATATTATCCAACCATTCACTAGTGGAATCTTCAAAGGAGCAAGACTTCCAGTGTTCCAATTCGCATTCTTCGCATTTGAACAGTAGGGGGGAATGATATGAGAATATGGCAACCCGATTTCCACAAAAATCGGCACTACCAAATCCGGGAAAAAGAATGTATCATTGGGACCAGGGACTGCGTGGCCAGTCACATAGAAGCAAGTTGTACAAATTAGCCACAAGTAATGGCAATTTCTTTTCAGCAAAATGAATGCTTATGTACTTTTGAAGATGGACAGAATAAAGTAAAGTCCTTTTATTTTTATCTCGTTTCTTGTCCAAACGATGAATTAATTTTATCATTTGAAAGTTAATCAAGTACATCAAATGCTAGTTTCGGAATGAACATGAGACGTCATCTTCAAGAACACCGTAACGTAAGAGTGTTGACACCCAATTTTGACCCTCCGTATTTAAAAATTTAATTCTGCATGCTTCCTAGTAAAATTGATAAAAATCTAAGTTTTCCATATTATTTAGCTTTAATGCAATTTATTGATAATTATTCCTATTTTTACAAAATATGGGAATATTTATCAATTTAATGCAATTAGTTAAATACTACCATTTTTGTGCATTTTCTAAATTTCTTTACAACTTATTGATGATTGTCTTATTTTTAAATATGAGTATATTTTATCAATTAATTTTCTATTCAAAATATAAAATGATAATTACTACAACACATGTGTAGTGGTTAGATTTTAAATAAATACTCAAGATTTTCTAATTAAATATTTATTTTTCAATTCGTAGCACAATATATTAATTATATGAAAGCCAGTAGAATTTATTCCAAAATACAGATCAAGTTCGGTCAAATTCAATATCCCGTCAACATCCGATGTGATAAACTATTTGATGTGACTAGACACTAATGCGACATGACATTGACGTGACATGACATGACATTGATGTGACTTGACCTTCATTCATTCTTGACCATACATTTTCTTTTATACTTTTACGTTTATTACTTCAAACTTGGTCCCTAAGTTTTCAACCCCGCACCCCCATTAATATTTTACCTACACTGCACTATACAAATAATATCCCATCAGATTTTTAGTCTCCCCCTAACCCTAATATTTTGAGCTCTCACCATCTCATTCTCAACAACACAGCCGTCTGTCGTCATGAGTTCTCTCTCAAGCTCTCATCTTTGAGAGAAAAACCCTCCCCACATCTCTCAATCTCCCTCTCAAACAGCCCATCGCCGCCGCAAGATTTCATCACCGGTTGGCCAGCTGACCTTCAGACCAGCTGCCTCCCTCCCTCGTTTTGCTTCTGTCTCGCTAGCAAGCTGGTCGGAATCTGGCAGGCCACCATGGCCACGTCTGCTGCAACACTACTCCTTCTCCCTCTTCTCTTCTCTCATGCCATCATACTATATGGGGAAGATAGAAACTCGCTGGAAATACCATGAAATCTAGAGAAACTCAATGAAAACTAGTGATCCTCTATCTTTATGAACGCTGCTCGGCGTTTTGGTTTGTTTACAGGAAACCTCATATCTGTATAGATCTCGACGTTTGAATGTTTTTCCGGCTACTGTTTTCTTCTTGTTCTTTATTGATTGTTCTGTAGGGATTTGACACTATAAAAGGTAAAAAAATATTGAAATAATTTACTTTTATTTGTCCGGATTCTTGGCCGGAGAAGATTTTCCGGCGACCTTTGATTACTGCGATCAAATCACAGTTTGCCCCTACTAGTTTGGCACAGAGTATTTCTTTGAGGCCATCCTTTTGTTGTTGATTTGGATCATTTTTTTTTCGATGACCTTCGTTGCTCTATAAAATCTGGTCATCTTCATTTTCCGTTATACACCCTTCTATTTGGTTGTTTGGTCGACTATTTTTGACAGATCTAGGATATTGTTACGTTGGTTTCTCCATGTTGGTATTGCTGGTTTATAGACATGTGCTATATTGGGTTGATGAGAACAAAATTTTTGAGGCCTTTTGTGATGATTTATGACTGATAAAGGATAAGATACTACACCGTCCCTCAGATACAGAATAAAATATATTTATGAGTTATTGACGAAAGCCTAGGAATAAGTAAGAGACGAGAACGTAAATGTCCGTGCTTGTGAAGGCAACACAGTTGACGCCGATGTCGCAACCAAGTCGGTATTCGTATTCGTATGTCTTAAATCTATACAACATACACCATCTGAGCCTCCAAAACTTTTTTAAAATCATTTTCTAAAAAAAATTCCAAAATCATTTCAAATCATTTTAAAAAAGAAAAATAATCTTTTGTAAAAGTATTTTCAAAGGAAAATCATTTCAAAATTAGTAATATTTAATTTATTTTACTTCATATATTATCTTACTAACAATTTTGCTTCTCTTTTGCAAGGTACAATCATATGAAGTCGCTTTTGAAAGATGATGCTCGGGTTGACTAGATATCCCCGTTGAAACTTCGCTCAGTCACTTTCCATTCTCAGATGTACAAAAACACAGGTATAGTGAAATATTAGTTACATATTGCATGCTACTTATTTCCTTGCTTGAAATGTTTAGTTGCACAAATTAAGTTAGATTAATATACTTTGTTAATCATTTGATGCATTACTAGTTCATCATAATTTTCTCAATACTTAGGCCTTAGACATTGCATACGGGTACAATCGAGCTCATGGTGCACCCGATCTCCGACAAAATAAGCCAGGATCGAGACATAATGTCAAGGTACCGAAATCGTCTCATCGAGTCAGAATCCGGGGGCATGATTCTCACCCTCGAGAGTATCAAGGTTATGGTTCAGGATCAGTCTTAGCCTTGAACGACTTCGATGAACATGATCAGGCCATCAACCACGGCCAACAGAAGGCTTTAATATCCGCGACGAGCCGGATATCATGGCGGGGATTTTATACCTTTTTATAGAGTTGTACCTAAAGTATGAATCCCCTACTATTTAAAGGAGTTATGATAATTCATGGGGGATATTGTATCACGCATTCCAAAGCCATAAATTATTATTTTTCTATTATTTAGCTCTTTTCAAGTTCATCAGTATTGGCTATTGTGTGCCCGAATCTAGGGCAAATATTTCATTAAGGCTAAATATATCCTCCTCACATGGTTTGTATTCATTTTATCATTGCTGGTTCAATCTAATTCAATTCATTGATTTGTGCCAAATTAATCTGCGTATCCTTAAAACTAATTACAAATTTAATTGCTATATGATTTTGAGGATAAAAAGTTTGACGCCCACCGTGTGGCTAAGGATCATAGTGGCTATTTGATACAAACTTCTATAACACACCCTATTTACACTTGTTCTTTAAAGTGTCTCTAATTTCAGGCCAAAGTTTAAAATGACGAACTCCCAGTCAGCCCCTCTAAACATGGATGTTGAGTCTGGCATCATGGTGAGAACAACAATGTAGCACCTATAAAATAGGTCCCCCCTGTTGATCTCAGCGGAGTTTCGACTGCGGACCCGATTGACGCCAGCTCGCATATGGCCATCAAAGCCGATTTGCTTACCGATCCTGAGAACAAAGTCCACTGGGAGCCGATCGATTGCTCAAATGCGTGTGATGGTGAAGGTGATGGGGTCAATTTGTGGGTGATCTTAGAAATGATACAAGCTCATCAAGCCGCGATAACCCAGCTGCAGAACCAAGGCCACACCCCGAATAAGGTTGAGTCCGAGCCATCCCGGGATGCCACCTGCAAAAATGAACCAATTACTCAGGTCGAATAAAGATTAACTCAGGACTAACCCTGAGATCATAAAGATGCTCGAGGAGCTGACAAAACGGGTAGAATCGGGAGAAAATAAAATCAAAGCCAATGAAAAATGTGGAAATCTATAATTCTAGGGTCGATTAGATCCCAGGGGCACCACTGATATTAAAGGTCCTGGATTCCAAGAAGTTTGTTCAAAAATCTTTCCCTCCGAGCACAGCTCCGAAGCCAATCCCTAAGAAGTTCTACATGCCCGAGATTCTTAAGTACAACGAAACAACCGACCTGAATGAGCATGTGACCTCCTACACGTGCGCCATCAAAGGGAATGACTTGGAGGATGATGAGATCTAGTTTGCCGTGCAGTAAAAGTTTGGGGAAACCTTGTCAAAGGGATCTATGATATGGTATTACAACCTACCCCCTAATTCTATTGACTCTTTTGCCATGCTTGAAGACTCCTTCGTCGCGCCCCCTTTTTCCTCGCGGAGATCGAGTTTATGACATTGGTTGGGACAACTCATTCCTTTTGGAAAGGGGTTTGCATATTTTGAAGATTCGCCTTCTAACGATTTTAACGGTGAGTTAGGGCACCTAAGGGGTTCAATTATAATTACGTTGCTAACTAGAGACTTGGGTAAGGGCTTGAAATTATCCTAAGGGGAATGTGTTAGGCACCCCACAGGATCCACACATGTGGTTCCCGGCCGAATGGTTTCATCAATTTATACAGATAGAAAATAACAAGTAAAGGCTCAAATAAGAGGGGATTTAAGTCTTAAACATGCATATGTTTGAAAATATAGTAAAGGAAAATAGACATTGGAAAAGATTACGAGCTAAGCAAATAAAAGGTGTCCTAGGTTTATAATAATATGGATAACATCAATGCAATACCCGCTAATCACTCCTCGAAGAGGGGATACCCGTGGTATTAACGCACCGGTCATCATATCCATATTCTACCCTTCCCACCCCGTAAAGGTGATTAAAGCGCGTGTTGGTCACGAATTCTATTGCGTTCTATTACCCATCACATCCTATCAGTCATGTAGGAGGTTAGGACTACTATCCTAAAAGGTAGGTACTAGGCAGACCCTCAGGTTTAAAGGGGTAAGATTCTAAGGCGACAAGAAAGGAACATATAAGACTACAGTCAGTGGGAAACACATAGGAGAATATAAGAGGCTCAGATTTCCCCCCGCCGATAATACATATAATTAACACGATCAAACACATATAATGGAAATATTATTAATTAGGATCCTAAGTCATGGTATCTAGGTGAATTCAGAGGATAAACAGACATGCATACTTGTTTTGTCGTTCAAGGAAAACATGCTCTTAGTCAGTTTGCCTACTTTTTATTTAAAAGAAAGACTTATTAGCGTTAAGCAACACACACAAGAAAGACAAATTTCTAATTTCTAAAAAAGGGGGTAGTTACCTAAGGCTTGTTTAGTAGAATTATTTATAGGAATTGTTGCAGCTATTACTTAAACATGTTGTTCTAGGTTATTCAGAACATAAAAGCATTACCAGTTATTTTTAGAGAAAAACTGAGTGAGGTTATTATACCTTTATACTTAGTAATTAGACTATATGTAGTCGAGTGATTAGGGCCCTATGACATGATATCTAATGCACAGATAGAGATGCAGAATGATGCGTATGAAAAATTCCTAAGCATGATTTCTAAATGCTCAGTATTAATCATGATTTCAAAAGATGAATATTCATTTTTATGTTGTTTAGCCTAAGACAAGATTTCTAAGCGTACATGGCGGTGTGGAACATGACAGTAGAAGATACCATTCATTAGCAGGATTTTCTAAGTAACGTGGACATGCTGAAATAGTAGGCATGAGACCTAATAAACATGATTTCTAATGCATGAATTTTAACTTATGAGCCTAAACATGATCTCTATTGCACAGATAGGAGATAAAATCAAACAACATAGTTTTTAACACATGGGCCTAAAACATGATCTCTATTGCACAGATAGAAAATAAAGTCTAATAACATGATTTCTATCCCTTTCATAGATAATGCATACATAGATACCCCTCCCTTTTCACTATCCATCCTCTGAGTTGTTTACAGATTATTACAGGCTAGGGAATTATGAATTACACAACTTAAAGAAAAATAAGAAGTTACTTCTATAGGGAGCCTTCAATTAGGCCCAGATCTTCCAAACCTCACTGCCTTATGGTATTGCATAGCCTTTTCATAATCCGATTGTGTTAGAGTTCCCGAAGGACCTCAAGGTATCCCGGGCAGTGCTCACATCCAGACATAGCCAAAAGATTTAAATAAGTGCAGTGTGGAAATGCCTAGCCTTGTGTGTCAGAGTTCAGAAGGTACTCAAAGGGTCCCCAAAACGGTGCTCACACGAAGGGGGCTGAAATTAGACTTCTAAGAGTGTGTGAGAGTGTTTTTTGTTTACAGAGCATGTAAGGGCACACATACAACAGTTTGAGAAAGAGAAAGTAAGAAAACAGTTTTGAAGAAGGAAATGGGAGCTTAACATCACACAAGGACCAAGGATGGTCCAACAATCACAAACATGGGTAATGGGTTTTAGGGACAAATACAGAGCATGTAAGGGCACACATACAACAGGAAAATAAGCACACATACATGCAATCGGGAACTTCTAAGGGTCTAGAGGATTAGGGGTATAATGATAGGTTATATTAACACCTAAGGCCATGGTTAAACTAATGTACCAGTCATAGGCATGTAAGAAGTAGGTGCTAAGTGTACAGAAACAGATGAAGCCTAATTTAAACATGCAGAGGGGACTTTAGGATCCTAGATATATACTAATAAAAAACAAGTAAGCAAGTTAGAAGTATGCTGAATGACAACAGTAAGGAAACATGTTGGTTTGAAGACTGAAATATAAATTAGGACATACCATCGAAGTGAAGAAAGTAATAACACAAACAGGAAAGTAGGAGAATGCACAATAGCTAGCCTTGTCTTGCAGCCAGCTAACCCAGAGTAGTGGTAACTAGCACAAAAAGAAGAGCAGAAAGTCTTTTGAATTGTGAGAGAGATTTTTGAACAGGTTCGTACGTGTGTCTGTGTGTGTATGAATAGAGTATATATAGTTTTTGAAAAGAAGGCAGAGGAATAAGGTAAAAATAACAGCTCAGTGGTAATTATAGAAATAATCATCAATTAGAGTTAATTTAGCATACAAACTTCCTTTAGTTAAGGAATCAAACCCAAACGGTAACAAGTAGTGGCAACAAAAGGAAAGGAATCAAGTAAAGCATATAATTATGGAAATAAACACAATTAGGATCCAATCAATACCAGTACCCCCTACAATTAAGGAGTCATAGTTCAAACGGATACCGCCGTAGTAAAGAAGGAAAGAGAACTCATTTGAAAAAATGATTTTAGTCGCACAAAGAGTAGTAAAGAATAGGGCACGTGGTTAAGGATAGGTACATGTTATATTAATTAAGGAAAGTGTATAATTAATTTACGGCTTACTTATACATAATAGAACGTAGAAAATAATTCTGAAATTTAGTAATCACAAGAATTCAATTATCAAATAAGGCAAGAGTCACACAGATATGCAAGATTAGTAAGGAGTTCTAAGGAAAAATATACAGAATCATAGCTTTAAGGAAAACATCATAGTTCTATGGAAAATAGAGAAGATAACACTGATTTATCATGGTACCATGGGAATAAGTAGGTAATAAGCTAGAATCGGGACCATGAGGAGGATTAGTACCAGATCTAAGTTAGGGTTTCGCATAGAGCATGATATAGTCAGGAATAGTCGAACACAAAAACCCTAATCAAGCAAACATATGTAAAAATCACAGAATCGTAGGATGTTTATGAGAAACATACAGATCAACTAAACACAGCAACCAAGACGAATTCAGAACCCTAAAAATGGGATTTTTTACTGAATAACTCAAGTGAAGAGAGAATGCTTAATCAAACATTTAAAAAAATATACTGAGAATCATAGGTTATTACCAAAAATCAGAAGAGAAAGCATTTTGAAAGGGGTTAAGAAGCCCTAGTTGAAGACATAATTGTTATTTTAGAGAAAATCAGAAAACCTAAGAAAATATAAAGAGCCCATAATATACACAGATCTCAGTCAGATCTAAAAGAAAATCGAAAAAATACAAGGAGTTAGGGTTTCAGAGAGTTGAAAAACAAGGAAAACCTTGAAGATGTTGCCATCATTAGCCGGAAAAGCCATGGCTCTCACTCAAATGGCCGGAGGAGGCTGGAAGATGGCATGAGAGACCACAGGTAGGAGCTGAACCACTCCAGGCTCGCCTGAGGGCCTTAGGGTGACTTAGACCGGTGTAGGGTGAAGCAATAACCAAGAGACAGTGAAAGGCCACAATTTCCGGCGAGGAAACTAGCCGGAGAAGGCGAACAGACTCCATTGGAGGTGGAGAGATAAAGGAAGATTCTAGAGAGAACCAGAGAGATATAGACAAAATTGAGAGGTTTGTAAATGAGGGGTCGGAATTAGGAGTCGGAGAGGGTACTCTCTAGGGTTTAATTATGGTAGGTGGGATCTGGGCCGTTGATCTAATTTGATCAACGGCTCAGATAGATCTAGGGTTGGGCCGGGTATGAATTTTATTTGTGCTGGGTATGGGATTAGGTTGTTAAGAAATCTGATGGGTTGGGTTAGAATTAGGCTAGATCGAAATTAAAAAAAAAAGACTATTAGTTAAATACCCACTGAAATAGATAACTAATAAAATAAAATAGCTAATGAGTACGAAAAAATATAAAATGAAATACTTATTGATTTAAGTGGTAGAAAATGTACAATTAGGCCATAGTTGCAAAGTTATTGTAATTATGGCCAAACAATGCCAAATCGGCTAATTTGTAAAATAATTAAATCCCAATAGGATTAAAAATGATATATATTGACTGAGAAATTTTTGAAATTCTTTATAATACAATTTATGAAAAATTATTGAATATAAAGTACTGAATAAATTGGAAAAGGATTTAATAAAATATGAAGAAATCTCAAAAAAATACCAGTTATTATAAAGATCAGTCTTGGAGGTGTATATACAAATTAAAAAAATAATTTGATAAAAATTGGGTATCAACAACTGCCCCTCTTTACCGGGGAAGGATGGAAGAGTTGTCGGGTAAAGATATGATGGCCAATTTTGACCGAGTGGAAAGAGCATGAAAGGTTCAGGCCGCACTCTGGTTCCTGAGCTGCCTACATATCCCTGGTCTTATAGGAATCAGGCCGTATGTAGTTCCGGTGTCATCAGTGAAGTGTGTCGATGAAATTTTACAAGAACGGACGCCAAGTACATGGTTAGATGGGAAAATGGCTTATGGGATAGTTAGGAGACCTGGAGAAAAACCGCTCCCGCCTGGATGGTTGTCGCTTGCCAGACTACATGCAAAGAAACAATACAAGCGTATAATGTGCGTAATTTAAACATGATGCAAATTCCCGTTGGAGGATGAATGCTGTCTTTGAACCATTAACGTCTTTAGACCATGATGTACTGGGCCATGATTTTCTTGATGCAGGATTCGCAGGCCATGAAATAATATTCTCGGGCCATGAGGATGGTGCCTCCGAACCATGGCGTCATTGAATAATGATATTCAAAATGATAAAAAAGGATCATCAGGCCATGACATGGTGTTCTCAGGCTATGAAGATGGTGCCTCTGAATGATGACGCCTTTGGATAGGTTGACGATATTTCAGCCCATGAAGATGCAATAGCGTGATGCTGACAAGACAGAGCTTAGTCTTGCGAATTTAAAGAGGGCAAAGCTTAGCCCGAAAGGAAGCGAATGATAAAGACAGGGGTTGCTTTTGAAAAGTAAATGGGAGACATCGTTAGTCTCGGAAGGCAAAAAGGTAGCCTTATGCAATATACGGATGCAGATGGAGACAACGTTTAGTCTCGGAAGGCAGAAAGGTATCCTTATGCAATATGCGGATGTATATGGAGACATCGTTTTGTCTCGGAAGGCAGAAAAGTAGCCTTATGCAATATGCGGATGCAGATGGAGATAGAGTTTAGTCTCGGAAGGCAGAAAGGTAACCTTATGTAATATGCGGATGCAGATGGAGACAACTTTTAGTCTCGGAAGGCAGAAAGGTAGCCTTATGCAATATGTAAGGAAGGACGACATAAATTCTTAGCTGGTGTTAATTGCAGTAGAGCATTGTGATAATGAAGCATTATTTGTCCCGATAATAAATGTTGGTGTGTGTAATGAGTTTGAGGAACGATGTCTATATCCTTTGGGCGGATAATATGTTTTGGGGCTTCTGCAATTTGTACCTGCATCCAAAGAAAGATCGTGAGTTTTGTAAGGGGAAGGTTAGTTTGCATTCTCGTTTGCTCTACTTGGATGGTTGGCTTGATTTGATGATATTGTCTGTACCATTGGGGTAGCTTCGCTAAACAAGCTATTTCAAAAATAAATATGCATGATTTTGTAAAAGTGTAGTATATAATCTAAAATAGTTTTTAGATGAACTGACGACGTGGCATGGCTCGAGATATTGCAACCTCTTTTGCTGCAGAATTTTGAGGGTCCTCATCAAAATTCTGCCCCAGTTTGCTGGGTGGATGCCTCTGACTGCTGCTCGCGCTGTGACTGGCTGAACTTGCTTCAGAATTTTTAGGGTTCTCCGCCTCAGTTGCCAATTGCAGGGAAAAATAAATTTTTATTGAATTGTGACCGTACCGGTAGGGCTACCTACGTATTTCCTCTTAAACGGGAAACAGATCAGGCATAGTTCAAATTACATCATTGAGGAAGCATAAAGATTACACATAGTAGCGCTTGGCTACATCTGAATTGATTGGCTTGGGCGATACTTCTCCGTCCATTTATGCGAGTATAAGTGCTCCTCATGTCAGCACTCTATGAACCATGTATGGACCTTGCCAGTTAGGAGAGAACATCCCCTTGGATTCATCTTGATGCAGAGAGATTTTCTTTAACACCAGCTGCCTGGGGTGAATTGTCTCGGCTTGACTTTCTTGTTGAAGGCTCTGGCCATTCTATTCTGATATAGTTGACCATGACATACTGCATTCATTCTCTTCCCGTCTATGAGGGCTAGTTTCTCATAACGACTTCTTACCCACTCTGCATCGCTGGGCTCATCTTCCTCTATAATTCTTAGAGATGGGATCTCCACTTCAGCGGGAATAACAACCTCTGTACCATAAACTAGCATATAGGGAGTTGCCCCTGTTGATGTGCGGATGGTGGTGCGGTATCCCAGTAAGGCGAATGATAACTTTTCATGCCATTTCTTATGCCTTTCTATCATCTTTCTTAGTATCTTCTTGATGTTTTTGTTAGCAGCTTCTATGGCTTCATTCATCCGAGGTCTGTATGCTGTGGAATTCTTGTGTTTGATCTTGAAAGTTTCACACATAGCTTTCATCAAGTAACTATTGAGATTAGAACCATTGTCGGTGATAATTGACTCTGGAACCCCGAACCGACAAATAATGTGGTGGCGGACAAAGTCGGCCACAACTTTCTTGGTAACTTCTTTGTAGGAGGCTGCTTCGACCCATTTAGTGAAGTAGTCAATGGCGACCAAAATGAACCTGTGGCCATTGTGGGTCCAAATCGCACACGCAAGTATACGTGGTCGTAGCAAGTAATATAATGTTAAATCGAATGTCGAATCCACAGGTAATTGCGTAAACTACTTATTGAATAACTCTAATTGATATTTAATCGAGCCAAAACAAAATCCAGGAATATAACTAATTTATTCTACAATTATATGAACTAATTATCAAGTAACGAGAGTATTGTTGTGTATTCAATAGAGAAAAATATTTCAGGGTTGTGATCAATTCACCACTCATATTGCATTCTAATTAACTCTCTCTTTCATATAATTCACTCATGGTTGCTAATTAATCGATAATTTCTCTCGTAGCCTTCTCCCGAAGTACTACTCGCCTATTCTCAATAAATTAACGCCTACATTCCTATGAAATTAATCTATTAGAACACACTAATATTACGATGTTAAATTAAGCACGGTGACTAGGTATATTCCTATCCTAACCACAAATCCGCTCCCCTGAAGGGTTAAGATCGCGCTCTCTTCAATTCTTCTCTAATCTATATACGGCTTTCCCAAGCATAACATAGATAGTATATAGAACCAAATTGCTGGCCAAACAATTAAGCAATTAAACGCAGAATTGAAGAAACAACCATATATTGAGCGAATTATAATCAAGGTTAAGTTAATATCGAATAACAATATTCATGGCTAAACCACACCCCAGAACAATGGGTGTTTAGCCACTCATACTAGAATTAAACAATTGCTTAAGTCTTGCCTAAAGGGAAAATACTAGAATAAGATGAAGAAAACTGATAATCCTTTGCTTCCTCAATGATCTTGTGTGTATATTCTCTCCAAAAATGGCATCCTCCCTTCAAAGTTGTGTTTTTGGGTCTATTTATATGTTTGGGATAAACCCTAAACGTGTAGGAGACTTCTATTCCAATCGGGAAACACTTAAAACCTTCAAAACTTGGAATTTACCGGACCAGGGACCCCAAGCATTAAGCCCCAAACGCCAAGCTAAATCTTGGGTAGGCTAGGAGTTTGGGCTTTAACGCCCCACTAACGCCTGGGTATGGCTGGCGTTTGGGCTGAAATGCCCGGCCGCCGGGTTATGCCAGGCTTTTGGGCTAAAACGCCCGGCTATGGCCCGGGTCACTCCTTTTCGACTCTTGAGCGTATTTTTGACGTTTATACACCCGTTTAGCTCGCTTTCATCTCCAATTCAGCTACACATGAAATAGACTCCATTATGCAAATCTAACGTGTATTTTTATTACAAAAGCACATAAAATGTAAGGTATATGATGCTTAAAACTATGGATTCTAGCCACACATCAACCCCCTCCACTTAGAGNTTCATTAACAAGGAGTATTTTACTTTTCAATCACACACATTACCCCTTAACTATGATCGATACCGGCAATCAAGTATGAACATACAAAATTTCACATTCTTTCCCTACTTTAAACATGCCCAAGTATAACACTTTAATCAATAATACCAATAACCTAATTGCAATCACCCAACCTCAAGAGTCAACTTGCAACCACTAAGCCCTCTCAATTCATACACCTACTCAACAAGAAAGTTTACAACATTACCAATTATTCATGAGATCATGTGCCCTTACCAACAACAAAATGGTGAATATAACTAGTCCACACATTCAAATATACTTTTGAACATAATTAAGGACATCACACAATTGAACAAATTCCCTCACTCTCACAAAGAATTCATATGCATCCTGTGGTCGTACCATAAGCTTGCCCGTAGTGTAGATCTCCACTAATTCAAGTTAGCCAAATCTAGGATCAATTAGGACTTTTAAGGTTGTAATGTAGGTTAAAGGACGGGTAGGATATATTTAGGAATAGTGACTAACCCTCCTAAGCACTTTAATACACTACCTTCACAACTCAACACATATTTTTCTCAACAAATTCTCTTGCCACAATTCATATTCAACATAGCCCTTTTTTAATTAAGCACTTCTATATTTTCACTAGCACAAATTAATAAAATTCGGAGGTGTGTATCTTTTTGTACATACTTTTACATTATTATTATTATTATTATTATTTCTTTCCTACACACACTTCATACATGACGATTCAAAGGCTAGTGACTTTTGAATACAATTCTTAGTGCACTAACATGCCTTTCCATGGCACCACTCCAAAGTTAATCCCCAAGATCTCACCTTACTTCTTTTAGCGACTAAGTGCCTTAGGAGGAAAAGGTGCAAAAATCTCAATTTAAGAACAAAATAGGGGTACGGCTTGTAATGTGGGTACCAAAGAAAAGGTCTAAAGGCTCAAAGGGGATAGCAATGGAAAATGTAATTCTTATGTGACAAGCAAATCCTTGATCAAGCAAGAAAATTCCTACATCATCCCCTAGACTAGCATAACCTACAATTTTTCTTCGATTAACACACGGGGCAAGTTCTAGACTACACATGATAGCATAGAAAATCACTAAACTTCACTCACACATTGCACATGACTTAATCACAACGATTTTATTCAACCCTCAAGTCAAGCAAGCACGCAAAACTGAGATAATTAAGCAATATTACACTATGTAGCATAAAATTCAAACAACTGAGCTGAGGCATCGCAAAATAGGCTATTTATTTTGCATCAGGCATCACATGTCAACCCAAATATAAGGGAAAGCAGATTGTATGTCATAACCTGATATGCCGGCATCAACCATGTCAATGGGTATCTCTAAATTACTCAGTTTCTTCCTAACTACTCTAAAAAACAAAAATAAACACCCGGTTCAAGTTACACCTTTGGAAAATAACCGTGGTCCAAAGAAAAACCAAGGGGGGATTACTATACTACCTAAAATAAAAATCTTTTTTTTGTATTTTCTTTAGACTTACTTCCCTTAAGAGAACTGTCTAGGAGGTCCATCGTCGGGAAAAGTCCGCATATTTATATATAAAAAATAAAAAAAAACAACTACAAGACTTAAAAGAAAGATCATTTACTATCATAAATACAAAACTACAACACGACACCACATATGGTACAACAATTCCATAATACGTATGTATACACCCCACACTTAATTCATGCAGTGTACTCAGAGCATCATATAAATACAAAACAAGTAATAGAAGCGAGGTAAAGGAACTCCCTGATCATTTAGCGTCCTCATCATCTGACGCTCTCCATTCCTCCTCATGCTCATCATCTTCATCATCTTCCTCATCTGAGCACATCGGCTCTGCATCAGAATCGTCAGGTGTGTTGATATCCTCATCATCTGGGAGCCTGTGTCCCTCACCTACTCCAATCATCTGTTGAGCATGAGCATTGAGCGGGTATCTCTGATCCAACTCATCTCTCTCATCAACTGACGCTGGCCGACCTCCTATTCGCAACTGAAAATCCATCATCCATAAAGATGGGCCATGAAGCCATCATCCCGCACATTACGCTCTGCAGTGGTCAGTGAAGACTCTTCATTCAGTCTTAAGCCAGTGATGTCAATCTCTCGTGCGAGTTGATCAATGGTATGGTCAAAGCTGGGATCAACCGCTACATTCTCATTTCGCAGGAACTGAGTCAGGAAATTTGGGAATGGTATTCGATTAATTCTATTGCTGGACCGCACCAACCCCATTTGATAGCACATCAGATGGCCCACATTTACTCTCTTCCCCGTCATGAGGAAGTAGAGCACACAAATCCTCTCTCAGCTGATTAAGGTGTCATGGTTGCATGGTAGTATCCGTGGATTAATCACTTTAAGCCACACCTAGGTTTCAGCCTTCATTTTCTTCTTGGGAAACCTTTTATGTCGATTTGTGGCTCTATCCCGAATCCAAGCGACCCTGGACTCAACCCCACACAGTGTGTTCCTCACCTCTCTATAGTTGGGATAGTGGATGAATTGCTCTAGAGGCTCCACCGGAACATTTGGTGCACCTAGAAAATCGCATATGGCCTTGGCCGAAAAATCCACCAAGTGCCCACGAATTGGCACCAATCCCTCCTTGTCCTTAGGGTTGAACCCTGCATAGAATCCCCGGCAACGACGCCAAAAGCTTGTCGGTCCAAATCGCACACGCAAGTATACGTGGTCGTAGCAAGTAATATAGTGTTAAATCGAATGTCGAACCCACAAGGACTTGCGTAAACTACTTATTGAATCACTCTAATTGATATTTAATCGAGCCAAAACAAAATCCAGGAGTATAACTAATTTATTCTACAATTATATGAACTAATTATCACGTAACGAGAGTATTGTTTTGTATTCAATAGAGACAAATATTCCAGGGATGTGAGCAATTCACCACTCGTATTGCATTCTAATTAACTCTCCCTTTCATATAATTCACTCATGGTTGCTAATTAATCAATAATTGCTCTTGTAGCCTTCTCCCAAAGTACTACTCGCCTATTCTCAATAGATTAACGCATATATTCCTTTGAAATTAATCTATTAGAACGCACTAAGATTACGGTGTTAAATTAAGCACGGTGACTAGGTATATTCCTATCCTAACCACAAATCTGCTCCCCTGAAGGGTTAAGATCGCACTCTCTTCAATTCTTCTCTAATATATATACGGCTTTCCCAAGCATAACATAGATAGTATATAGAACCAAATTGATGGCCAAAAAATTAAACAATTAAACGCAGAATTAAACAAAAAACCATATATTGAGCGAATTATAATCAAGGTTAAGTTAATATTGAATAACAATATTCATGGCTAAACCACAACCCCAGAACAATAGGTGTTTAGCCACTCATACTAGAACTAAACAATTGCACAAGTCTTGCATAAATTGAAAATACTAGAATAAGATGAAGAAAACTGATAATCCTTTGCTTCCTCAATGATATTGTGTGTATATTCTCTCCAAAAATGACATCCTCCCTTCAAAGTTGTGTTTTTGGGTTTATTTATATGTTTGGGATAAATCCTAAATGTGTAGGAGACTTCTATTCCAACCGGGAAACACTTAAAACCTTCAAAACTCGGAATTTACCGGACCAGGGACCCCATGCGTTAAGCCCCAAATGCCCAGCTAAAACATGGGTAGGCCAGGCGTTTGGGGTCTAACACCCCACTAACGCCTGGGTATGGCTGGCGTTTGGGCTGAAACGCCCGGCTATCGCCGGGTTATACCAGGCTTTTAGGCTAAAACGCCCGGCTATGGCCCGGGTCACTCCTTTTCGACTCTTGAGCGTATTTTTGACTTTTATACACCCTTTTAGCTCGGCTTCCATCTCTAATTCACCTACATATGAAATAGACTCCATGATGCACATATAACGTGTATTTTTATCACAAAGCACATAAAATGTAAGGTATATGATGCTTAAAACTATGGATTCTAGCCACGCATCAGCCATATGGAAGCGGCCGGCTCAATTGGTCCAATAACGTCCATACCCTAGGCGGCGAATGACCATGGTGAGCTTGTTGCATTGAGCTCACTTGGAGGCAGCTTTATCATATCCCCATGTATCTGGCAGCGGTGGCATTTCCGAACATACTGGACGCAGTCTGTTTCCATAGTCAACCAAAAGTAACCAGCTCGGAGTATTTTCTTTGCTAAAACAAAATTATTCATATGCGGGGCCGCATGTCCCTACATGAATTTCTTCTAGCAACTTTGATGCTTCCTTCGTGTCAACACACCTTAATAAACCCAAATCAGGAGTCCTCCTATACATGATTCCTCCGCTTTGAAAGAAATGGTTGGACAATATCCGAAGTGTGCATTTCTGAGTGGAATTTTCAAGCTCGAGGTATTATCCTTTTTCCAAGTACCTATTGATGTCATGAAACCAATGATTTGTGTCTGTTTCTTCTTTGATGTAGGAACAATAAGCTGACTGATTATGGATCTTTATAGGAATAGATTCAATGATATTCTTGTCTAGGTGCTGGATCATTGAGGACAAAGTAGCTAATGCGTCGGCGAACTCATTCTGGATTCTAGGGACGTGCCATAACTCTACCTTTGTGAACCTCTTTCTCAATTCCTGTACCTGGTGCAGATATGGCAGTATCTTGGAATTCTTTGTTTCCCATTCTCCTTGTACCTGATGTACCAATAAGTCTGAATCACCAATCACTAACAGCTCCTGGATGTTCATGTCAATGGCCATATTGATCCCCAAGATGTAGGCTTCATATTCGGCCATATTGTTGGTGCAAGGGAACCCGAGGCGGATATCGGATAATGCTGACCGGTTTCTGATACTAGTACAGCTCCAATAACGACTCCCTTGAAGTTTGCTGCTCTATCAAAGAACATCCTCCAACCATCATAGGATTCTGCAATATCTTCTCCTATGAATGATACATCCTCATCAGGAAAATATTTTTTCAGGGATTCGTATCCTTCGTCTATGGGATTCTGAGCAAGATGGTCTGCCAGAGCGTGTCCTTTAACCGCCTTCTGAGTCATGTAAACAATGTCGAATTCACTCAGCAGGATCTGTCGCTTGACTAGCTTGCTAGTGAGCATGGGCGTCTAAAAGATATACTTCAATGGATCCATCCTTGATACGAGATATGTTGTGTAGGCACAAAAGTAGTGCCTCAGCTTTTTGGAGACCCAAGTTAGAGCACAACAAGTACGCTCTAGTAGAGAATACCGGGCTTCATATGGAGTGAAATTCTTGCTGAGGTAATAAATAGCTTGTTCCTTCCTTCCTGTTTCATCATATTGCCCCAGAAAGCAGTCGAAAGCTCCATCTAATACTTCAAGGTAGAGTAACAGAGGTCTACCTAGCTCAGGCGGTACCAAGACTGGCGGTGTTGACAAATATTCCTTGATTCTGTCAAAAGACTTTTGATACTCATCGGTCCATTTGGTTGCAGCGTCCTTCTTCAACATCTTAAAGATTGTCTCACAGATGACTGTAGACTGTGCTATAAATCGACTGATGTGATTAATCCTCCCCAAGAAACTCATCACATCTTTCTTATTCCTTGGTAGCGGTAACTCTTGAATGGCTTTGACCTTGGACGGATCCAATTCTATTCCCCGATGGCTTAAAATAAATCCCAGCAACTTCCCAGCAGGAACCCTGAATGCACACTTCCCAGGGTTCAGTTTCAGATTGTATTTTCGCAACCTATTGAAAAACTTCCCCAAATTCTCCATGTGATCAATAACTTTCTTTGATTTGATAATGACATCATCTATGTACACCTCAATCTATTTGTGAATCATGTCATGGAATATGGTGGTCATGGCCCTCATGTAGGTGGCCCCTGCATTCTTTAGACCGAATGGCATCATCTTGTAAGAATACACCCCCATGGCGTAATGAATTCCGTCTTCTCAGCATCTTCCTCATCCATCCAAATCTGGTGATAACCAGCGAAGCAATCCACAAATAATTGCAGTCCATGCTTGGCACAATTGTCAATCAGAATGTGTATATTTGGCAAGGGGAAGTCGTCTTTCTGACTGGACCGGTTGAGATCCCGGTAGTCGACGAAGACTCTGACCTTCCCATCCTTCTTTGACACAGGTACAATGTTAGCTAACCATGTCAGATACTCCACTACCAGGAGAACTTTGGCATTGATCTACTTGGTAACCTCTTCTTTGATTTTCAAACTCATGTCGGGTTTGAACTTTCTGAGCTTTTGTTTCACTGGTGGACACATTGGGTTGGTTGGCAGTTTGTGAGCCACAATATACGTACTTAGACCAGTCATGTCATCATACGACCTTGCAAATACGTCATCATAATCTCTTAGAAACTCTGTGTATTCTTTATTTTTTTATGGTGACAAATGAATGCTGATACGAGTTTCCTTGAAGTTTTCAGAATCTCCTAGGTTGATAATTTCGGTCTCATCCAGGTTGGAATTAGGTCTGTTCTAAAATTTCTCAACATCTTTGACAATCTCGTCAGGTATGACGTCTTCACCTGAATCAATGTCCGTTTGCTGCGTTGTCTCATTGCATCTCACAGTCATCGGCTCATCATGACAAGTAATAGTAATGTTGTATAAATAAAGTAATGGGAGAAAACAAATAACAATAAATATTAGATTCCTAAGAGAAATTTAGAAGATGCTTTGATAGATTGAATAACTGTTTTGAACATTGAAGATCTTTATTGCAGAAATTGAAAAATTCAGGAAACGGAAAATCATTTAGCAAATAAAACAGTAAATGATGCTTGTTTTAACCTTGCTACCCCGAGGCTCGTTGGGCCTTGGTTGTCTTGATAGACCAGTTCTTGAGATATGTTCCCTTGATTACAGTCTATATGAAAGGGCCTTCCTCCTCCTCCCCCTCAAGGACAACACATCAATCCATATCATCATTCTGTAGAAACAGGCTCCTCATTGCTGCAAGTGCTTCTTCTTCATCAGAACCATAGATAGTGTCAGCTTGCTTGAAGGTCTGCTCAAGATGAGGTATCGGTTGCTCCAATGGTTAATAGGGACTATGCCAAGGTGGCGACCGGTCGTTGAATTCCTGCCAGGTGTACTCATACCCCAGACCGAAAGTGGTGCCATGTTCCTTGAGCTTTATGGGCTTTGTGATCTCTTGGAGGTTTTTATCGAGCCCTTCGCTTGGCTCATATCCTCTGCAGTTTAAGATTCTCTTAATCTTTTTATCCTACCATTTATCCTTGTTGATGTCATTGACCCGTTCAATATGGTGGTAAGTTCCTCCGCCTATCTTCCTTTTCCCGTCAATCATCGGAATAGTTTGACGGCTATAAGTGGGGTTGCTACCATCACCATGAATAATCACCTCTTGGTGGTTCCACTCAAATTTTACCGCCTGATGTAGTGTTGATGCTACAGCCCCAACATCAAGAATCCAAGGTCATCCCAACAACATGTTGTAGAATACCGAAACATCTAGCACCTGGAAATCCACTTCGAACCAAGTTGGTCCCATCTGTAGACATAGAATGATCTCCCCCCATGGTTGACCTCTGAGAATCGTCAAAAGCTTTCACATTGATTTCCCTATCCTTTATCTCATGTAGCCCTTTACCCAATTTCTTGAGTGTTATCAGCGGACCGATGTTAAGACTGGAACCTCCATCGATCAAGATTCTTGTGATGAAATAATCCTCGCACTACACGGTGATGTGCGGCGCTTTGTTGTGCCCCAATCCTTTAGGTGCTAACTCATCCTCATGAAAAGTGATCTTATGACTCTCCAGTACCTGGCCTACCACATTGGCCATTTCCCCACTAGTGATGTTGTTTGGCACATATGCTTCACTCAACACTTTCAACAAAGCATTTTTGTGTGTTTTGGAATTCTGCAGCAGAGAGAGGATGGATATTTGTGCCGGTGTCTCAGCTGGTCGATGACTGAATACTCCTTAGCCTGTGTATTTCTCCAAAGGTCATCGAGACCTATTTCGATAAAGGGAGGCCGGTTGGTGGCCTGCTTGCTTGACTCGACCAGATGCTCAGGGGTGTAGACCCTACCAGTTTTCGTCATACTCTGTATTGCGACAGATTCCTCCGACCTGAACTTTCCTTTCCTTCTTCCCTCGACTGTCTAGTCCCAAGGAAAAGCATTTGAATAGAAGGGTGGCATGATTACATTGCCACCGGAGTCGGTGCAGCCATCTTTACTTCAAACGGAATGTGTGTTCGGGGTGGCAAGACTGCGACCTCGAATGATATTGGTGCATTTGATTGAGATACAAACTCAACTTCAATTGGCACTGGTGACTTTGTCGGTGGACTGCCTCAAACTCACATGGTATAGACATATTCATCTCAGCAGCTTCAGATGGCTGAATCTAGACTATGATCAGTTTGAGAGTGACTGCGGATTTCTTTGGGTCGTTGCCTTCCGCGATCAACCCGATTGACCCCTCGGGATCCCAATCATCTTCTATTTCGATCATATAGATACCTTTACCCTTATGGTCCGGCAGAGGATTGTCGCGAACGTTTGGGGCGGGGTCTTTTGCCACAATAATCTTGTTGTCAATGAGAGCCTGTATTTTGTCCTTCAGAGAATGGCATTCTTCGATGGTGTGTCCTTTCATGCTGGAATGGTATGCACAGGTTTTTCTTGGGTTAACCCACTAAGAAGGATTCTCAGGTGTAGCAGTGGGGATAGGTGTAACATAACCAGCAACTTTGAGTTTTTCATATAGCTGGTCAATGGGCTCGGCTATGGCGGTGTATTGCTTTGGAGGGCGGCAATCAATATTGGGACGAGGTTTAGGGAAGTTTTGGCGTGTAGGAGGGGATTGGTAATGAGATGGCTGGGATTTATAAGTGTGGTAGACAGGGGTGGGTTGTGGATATTTTGGCGAAGTAGGTTTATATGTGGGTGGTGGAGCTTGGTAGGAAAGTGGTGTAGTTTGATAATTTGGCGGGGGTTCTTGGTAATTCGGCGAAGGATGATATGTGAGTGGAGGTGTCGGATAGGTATTGTACTTGAGTGGGGACTTGGTTCTTTGTGCAACCATTACGGCTCCCACGTCTCTCTTCTTAGACACACCACTGCTGTAGAGCCTTGTTAGTGGCTTGCAAGGCTTCAAAATTTGTAACCATACCACTTTTAATACCTTCTTCAATCCGCTCACCCAATTTGATGATGTCAGATAACGTGTTGCCTTCAACCATAATTAACCTTTCATAATACTGCGGGTACTGAGCCTGGACACAAAACTTGTTCATCTGTTCTTCTTCTAGAGCAGCTTTAGTGGCTTCGGACCTCCAGCGAGTAGCATACTCGCGAAAGGTTTCTGCAGGCTTCTTTTTCAAATTTTGAATGTAGAACACGTCTGGTGCGTTCTCTGTGTTGAATCTAAACCTGTACATGAAATCAGATGCCATGCTTACCCAGTTTGACCACTTCTTGGGGTCTTGGCTGATGTACCAAGACAGTGCATCTCCCTTCAAACTCCTCATGAACAGCTTCATGCGGATTCTCTCATCCTTTCCCATGCCAACCAATTTTTTGCAATAAGTCCTCAGATGGACTCTCGGATCATCAGTACCGTCAAACATTTCGAACTTTGGAGGTTTGTACCCCTCGGGAAGTTCGACATCAGGTTGGATACAAAGGTCTTCATAATTCAACCCTTCAATCCCTTTGGTCCCTTTAACACCCTGAACTCGGCTGGTCAGTTTCTTAAGCTCCTCGGCTAGGTTCCTAATAAGTAAATCTTTTTCATCAGACTCGAATGCCTGTGGGATAGGCTGAGTGGAATGGGTCATGGTCTCCACATAGATGGGATTGTTATAGGTGTGGAAATGGTCTTTTGTGGGGTTTGAGGTTCTGGGATGAGCAGCGGGGTGTTATTTGTGGTGTGTAAAGTATTGTATTGTGTCGGGAGAGTTTGGTTCTTTGGGGGAGTGGTGGGATGATTTTGCTATCCTGGGATATTTTGTGGAGGTGCGGGGTTTTGAGCATTTGGGAGGTTGGCGTCAGGGATGTTGAGGGAAAACGGCAAGTTGGACATAATTTTAAGCTTTGTCCCGAGGTGTATCCCTCGAGGGAGCATATATAAGGTTCCTGTTTTGACCTCGAGGCAGTATCAATCGATGAATGTCATGGAAAGGCGAAAAATTCCCAAGGGCACGTTATTAGAGCTGACCAAGTCTGCAAGAATAGTACAAGTCCGTATTGAACCATTAAATAGCTTTACCAATGTCATTACCTTGTCATAATTTTACATGTACTATGTTGGGATTCCCCCTCTTATATTAAGGGGACCCTTGTCATTTTGTAAGAACAACATATATTCTTTACAATAGAACATTCTCTGCTCTTTGCCCAAACGTGCTGAAACATTGTTTGTCTGATTTTATTGCCTCCATTTATTATCTTTTTCAATTGTTCTTCATTTATTATTCATCATTCATCATTAAAGGATATCCAGATGTCCCTAATATCATTGTTCCTTCATCGGTATTTCATCATTAAGTGCTATATTCAGACATCGAGGTCCGATTTCGGCCAACTCGAGACCCAACCTTGTGGCACATTTGGTTTCTGTATCTCATTCCCTTCATATATACTTAGCATCTATTGCCTAACAACTGGTATTAAAATAAATCACATATTTTTAGAACCACGAAATCAAATATAATTGTTAATACCATTTTCAAGGTAAACAGTTTGGCGCCCACCGTGGGGCTAAAAATAATAGTGATTATTTTAGTGCTAGTTCTATGATTTCACGTTACTCTTCACCTTTGTAATAAGGCCTATCCACCTACTAGGGAGCCCCCGAAACACATTTCGACAACCTTTATATGATCAGGTAACACAATAGATTATTCAACAACTGAAGCTTCATAAAGGACGGATACCTAGGAAGGGAGAGTCTTTACACTAACAGAACAAGTAATACAAATATTTAGAGAAAAAAACTTCATAGAACTATTACATGGCTATTCAAACAAATGAGGATACTTCTGCTTCATTTCACTCTCGGCTTCCCAAGTAGCTTCTTCAACTTGCTGGTTTCGCCATGATACTTTTACAAGTATACTTTCTTTGTTCCTCAACTTTCAGGTATGTTTATCAAGAATAGAAACTGGAATTCTTCATATGAAAACTCTTTGTTAACCTCAATGGTCTCAACTGGCACGATGGTAGACGGGTCTCCAACTACCTTGTTCAACATGGACACATGAAATACCGGGTGCAGCAATGATATTTCAGGGGGAAACTCAAGCTTGTGTGCTACCTGTCCTACCCTTCGAATGATTCTATATGACCCCCTTCATGGGAGATACCTTCAAGAATACCCAATCATCTTCTTTGAACTCCAAGTCTCTGCACGAACGTCTGAATAGGACTTCTGACGACTCTGAGCAGTTTTCAACCGCTCTATTATGATTCTAACTTTAACTATAGCTAGATGCACGAGGTCTGGTCCTATTAGTTCAGCTTCTCCAACCTCGAACCATCCAATTGGCGACCTATATCTCCTACCATACAAGGCCTAAAACGGCGACATCTGAATACTGGCATGGAAGTTGCTGCTATAAGGAAATTCAATAAGTGGCAAATGATTATCCCAGCTACCCTTGAATTCAAGAACACAAGCACGCAACATGTCCTCAAGCGTCTGAACAATCGCTATACTTTGTCGCCAGTCTGGGGATGGAAAGTCGTGCTGCGATTTACCTTTACACCCAAACCTTGTTAAAACTTCTTCCAGAAATTAGCTGTGAATTGGGCACCTCGATCAGAGATGATGGAAATCGGAGTGCCATGAGGTCTGAATATTTTCTTGATATACAGTTGTGCATACTGCTCCGCAGTGTTGGTAGATTTAACCGGTAAGAAGTGTGCTGATTTCGTGAGTCGATCCACGATCACCCATATTGAGTCAAATTTGCACGGAGTACAGGGTAACCCTACCACAAAATCCATATTCATCATTTCCCATTTCCACATCGGAATATCTATAAGTTGTGCTAACCTACCGGGCCTTTGATGCTCGGCCTTCACATGCTGACAGCTTGGACATTTTACCACAAAGTTCGCCACACCCCTCTTCATGTCATTCCACCAATAAACTTCCTTGAGGTCATGATACATTTTCGTAGAACCTGGGTGCACGGAATATCTAGAAGTGTGAGCTTCTACCATAATCCTTTCTCGGAGACCATCCAAATTTGGAACACATAGCCGCCCTTGGTACCATAAGGTACCGTCATCCATGCCAAGAGAAAAATCCGTAGTCACATGCTTATGGATCCCTTCCTTCAGTTGTACCAACACAAGATCATTGTATTGCTTCCCCTTGACCTCCGCCACAAGCGACGATTCCGCCCAATTCCGCAAAATCACCCCACCTTCATTAGAGTCTGCAAGACGAACTCCCAAACTATCCAACTGGTGAAGCTCTTGAGCCAAGGGTCTTTGGTTTGCTTCCAAGTGAGCCAAACTACCCATAGATATCCGACTAAGAGCATCCGCCACCACATTAGCTTTCTCCGGATGACACTGGATGTCAATGTCATAATCTTTGAGCAATTCAAGCCACCTTCTTGCCTCACGTTTAATTGTTTCTTCTTGAAAATATATTGAAGACTCTTGAGGTTTGTGAATACATCTATGTGGACCCCATACAGATAATGCCTCCAAATTTTAATGCAAAAACAACTGCCGCAAGCTCCAAGTCATACGTTGGATAATTATTTTCGTGATTCTTAAGGAGCCTTGAAACATATGTTATAACCTTACCATGTTGAATTAATACAAACCCAAGACAAATCCCGGAAGCATCGCAATACACCACAAACCCCTTCGTACCCTCTGGTAGTGTCAACACCGGTGCCGAAGTTAATCTTGATTTCAATTCCTAGAAACTCGTTTCACAAGCATCAAACTACTGGAACTTGTTCGCTTTCTGCGTCAGTTTAGTCAATGGAGAGGCAAGAGTGGAGAACCCCTCAAAAAACCTCCTATAATACCCGACCAGACCCAAGAAACAACGAATCTCTATTGGAGTGGTAGGTCTAGGCCAATCCTTTACAGCTGCGATCTTTTGAGGGTCAACCTCAATCCCTTCTCTAGAGACGACATGACCTAGAAATGTAATAGATTCAAGCCAAAATTCACATTTCGAGAACTTTGCATACAATTGATGTTGATGAAGAGTCTGTAGAAGTTCCCTGAGGTGGTCGGTGTGATCCTCTCAACTTCGTGAATACACAATGATGTCGTCAATGAATACTATCACAAAGGAGTCAAGAAACGTTTGAAGACTCGATTCATAAGGTCCATGAAAGCTGCTGGGGCATTTTTGAGCCCGAAAGACATTGCCATCAATTCAAAGTGCCCATAACGGGTTTTGAAAGATGTTTTCGTAATATCCTGATCCCTTATTTTTAACTGACGATACCCTAACCGCAAATCAATTTTGGAGAAGAACTTAGCACCTTGCAATTAATCATACAAGTCATATATTCTAGGCAATGGGTATTTGTTTTTTTATTGTGACCTTGTTGAGCTGCCGGTAGTCAATACACATCCGTAGTGACCCATCTCTCTTTCTGACAAAGAGAACCGGTGCGCCCTAAGGCGACACACTTGGTTGGAAACCTTTCTCTAGCAAATCCTTTAGTTGTTCCTTCAATTCTTTTAATTCCGCCGGCGCCATTATATAGGGTGGAATGGATATAGGTTGTGTTCCTAGAATCACATCAATCCCAAAAGTAATCTCCCTGTCTGGAGGAATCCCAGGGAGCTCATCCAGAAAGATATCCAGGAATTCAGTCATAATTGGCACAAATTCAAGGGTAGGCAGCTTAGTAGTGGTGTCCGCGGCTCGGACCAAATGATAGATGTACCCCTTCTTGATCATCTTTTAGGCATTAAGGTAAGAAATAAACCTACCTTTCGGCATGACATTATTCCCTTCCCACTCAGCAACTGGCTCGTTAGGATATTCGAGCCTCATAACTCTAGTTTGGTAGTCGAGTTTGGAAAAACATGAATAAAGACAATCCATTCCGATTATTACATTAAAGTCAATAATTCCCAATTCAATTAGATCGGTCGTGGTATCCCGACTACGCACCGTGACAATAAAATCTGTATAAACCCGTGCGGCCGTAATAAACTCGCCAACCGGAGTAGATACAGAGAACAACTCGTGAAGCTGTTTTTGTTCTATCCCAAAGCTTGAAGCAACATAGAGTAACATAGGATAAAAAAGATTCGAGATAAATAAGGGCATACACATCATGGGATTGAATAGTCAGTATACATGTAACGACATCTAGAGAAACCTCTGAACTTTGTCAACCACTCATAGCATAGAACCGGCTGGGTCCTTACGAACCCCGTGCACCTCCCCTAGCCGTACCACGCCCTGTGAGTGCTTGAGAGCCTCGGGCGGGAGGGTGTGCTGAAGATGTAGCAGCTGAAGAACTGGATGGCTACGTTGTGCCCCACAGTTAGGGCATGGAGCCTTATGCTGCTGCTGGAATCTCCCTCCTGGTCGGCCCTGATGGTGGAACCCTTTGCTACCCTGGTTGGGCCTAAAGCGACTCCCATGCTGCTGACCATGCCCTGATGGCGGGGCACTGGCTGAAGACTGAGTGTAAGACTGGGATGGCCCTGATGATCCTCCCCGAGAAGCTGGTATCCCACCTTTGAATGAATCCCCAAGGTTGCCCGCTGATTGGGACCTACCACTACCTTCTTGATCCATCATGTGCTTTGACTTTCGAGCCTCTGTAGCCTGAAAAACGCCACCATTTTTCCATAGTTCATGTCATAATTTAGAGCAGTTGCGGTGCTTCATTAATAACCAAGGGACTAAGGCCTTGCACAAATCAACGAACTCTGGCCTCCATAGTCGGCATCATATGAATAGAACACTTTGAAAAGCGCACGAACTCCATGTGATACTCCCACATACTTTTACCACCCAGCTTAAGGGTCTCAAACTCCACATCACGGGCTGCCGTAGTCTCTTCCAGCAGGAAATGGTCTATGAAAGCATCCGCGAACTCATTCCACCTCGCCGAAGGGCACCCCTCCTCAAGGGAGTCCTCCCATATCTCAAATCAGGAATATGCTACCACTTTCAGATGATAGGAGGAAAACTTTACTCCCTTCGTCTCCGTAGTACGCATAACTCGGAGAGTTTTATGCATCTCATCAAT
Source organism: Nicotiana knightiana (assembly GCA_005239525.1). Taxonomy (NCBI): domain Eukaryota; kingdom Viridiplantae; phylum Streptophyta; class Magnoliopsida; order Solanales; family Solanaceae; genus Nicotiana; species Nicotiana knightiana. The sequence goes on along the minus strand of ML385834.1, from coordinate 28,694 downwards.
GAAATCCTGAGGGTCTGCCTCGGGGTCAATACCTGTGAACTCTGGAGGGTCTAACTGAAGAATTCTGCTTACCCTGGAACCGGAAGAATCCCCTTGCGAGCTGAAAGAGGTGGGTGTGACATTTAACCTCTAGGAATGAGAATCCACTAACTGAGTCAGCATCTGAATAGCTCCTCTAATATCCCTATCATAAACACCTGACCCGGAAGCTGGGGCTGGAGGAGGATCAGGAATATCAGCGAGAGGGATTGTGGCACCCCCCGTAGAAGTAGGAACTGGAGTAGAAGAATCTGGAAGCGTAATATTCAGGGGATTATCCTCGCCCGAACTATCAAGTTGGGAATCAATTTCTACTCCTAGGGTGGTATTGGCCTCTTGGCCAAATCTATCCTTCTTCTTAGGTGCCATTTACTGAAAGTTAGAACAATGCATGGGTTAGAGGAGAACAACCTCACAATCGCACGATATAGAATAACAATGAAGGGTATTATTCCTAAATGTCCAAGTAGATCCCCAATTATAGATGTGGTCGACAACAAACCGATAAGAAGTGCTATACTAGACACGACTCCAAGACATCCTAGGACACTTTAAAACCTTAGGCTCTGATACCAAGTTTGTCACACCCCAATATCGGGGAGCGCGACCGGTGCTCAACCGAGTGAACCCGATCTGGCAAGCCTTGCAAATATATCCTACCCGACTTATTCAGATTCCATAAGGGGAACACATCACTGTTTATTAACCCGCAGAGAGGTCAGTTATATAAATATACATACGTTGCTAGTTCATTCTTCCTTACATACAATGTGTGATAATAAAACTTCCAAAAGTAGTTAAAGTTTATGATTAAGTGGAATAGGGTTTTAACATACAACTTGATTCGATAACATCCACGGCACCCATACTTGACCCACATAAACGTGTACGGAGCCTCTATAGATACAAAAAAACCTGATAATGCCAACAACAAGGCCGCGACTATACCTCAAAATATAGTAACTTATACAAAAGAAGAACAACATATACTATACATGACCCTGGGAAGAAGCGGGGCTCACCAAGACAGTTGTGAGGACAAAGAGTGAGGGCACCACTATCGACGATCAACGCTATCTGCAATAGAACCACCTACATCTATTCAAAGATGTAGCACCCCCGGCAAAAGGGACGTTAGTACCTTCGAATAGTACTAGTATGTATGAACAATTCCACTCTAAATAGAATAAGCAACAAAACATGTAGGAACGCAGTCATGGAAATCACATATCACTTCACAAGAATAGAGAATCACAAGTAGGGGTCACATTGTTTCTTATTTCGTGATTCCATTGATTAATAGTCTCTTAATGCCATATGCCACGATTTATAATGCCACCATGCCTTTTTACATGGAGTCCGGTCTCGACCCGACCGACTAAGCCATCCCAAGTGAGACATAACTACATCCACAATTTATATCAATGCTTCCAATGTAAATGCCACTATGTGTACAACATGGCGTCTGATCTCGACCCGATTGGCTAAGCCATCTCACTTGGGACATATCATCTCAAGTAATTACTCACTTCACATCTCATTTCCATCATTTATCATATAGTCCTTGGCACTTGGACACATTTTACAATTTGAGTTTGATTCTCCTTTGCTTCGTTCAATAACATTATATTTCATATCGATACGAACCAACATATAACAAGGTGCACACGAAATAGAATGAGCATGAAAAATTATAATTCACATTTCCAAGTAGCATGGTGACATGGTAAAACAACTAAAACAATTAAGAAATATAAATCTTTCAACTCAGACATTAAAACAACCATTTCAAGTTGGATCAGGTAAGGGACTCATACCAAATATTCGGACACCAAAGAGTCGATTCTATGAAGAATAGAGTTAGCCGTACATACCTCGACTGGGTCATACCCCTAATTCCTACGACAATTTCCGGAATCCTTTAGCTCTTTCAATCTATTTGACAAAATAGCACAATCAAATCATAATTAGGAATCCGGTCATAGTCCTAGCTCACTTGAGTATCATATTTATTATTACTAATTCGCTATAGTCCCATAGCTCCCCTTTTTGTGGAATATTTCCCTTTCCTAGCTTAGGATCACATGCATGAAAGGGCATTACCTCCCTCACACCACATTTACTTGACCAATTATCCCCTCCCCCTTAACTAGATTTATAAATTTAAAGGATAGGGTATGAGTTATTACCTATAATTTTAGGCCCTTCTTGCAAATATTCAATCATGCAATCAAGAATGGTGATGATCAAGGGGTGGGTGACCTCTTCTCGCTCTAGAATCTCTCTTCCTCACTCTATAATTTCAGAAAAATGGTTAAAATGGCGGGGAAGGTGTTTTGTATTGGTCTGGGGTCGGGTCAAAATTAAGAAAAAAGGGTGCCCCGACACAAATATGTGGTCGCATATGCGACTGCAGAATGGAAATGCGGTCCACAAATACCGCCGCAAAAGTGGCCCCAGCCGGGTGGACCACTGACCGAGTATGCGGCCATTATATGGCTCGCATAACAGTTATGCGGTCATATAATGCACCGCATAACAGTTAAGCGGTCGAATAATGCACGGCACAACTCCCTTGATAAAAATTCCACAGCGGATCTGCGACCAATATGCGGCATATCGATTATGCAATCCCATAATTGGCTGCATATTTGGCCTCAAACTAGGATAGCCCTCTGATCTACTCTGTGACCATTATGCGTTTCGCATAATGCGCCGCATACATGCACTTTTTTGCAAACATTTTCTTCTAAGTTCGTAGTGTACTGTTTAATCCAAAAGGTCCGAACTGCGGCGAGTTTTTCTAGCATCAAACACATAAATCTAATTTGGGCATCACGAAGTACCGGTTTTTTTACGGGGCCTTACATCCTCCCCCACTTAAGATCACTCTTCCTCAAATGAGGATCAAGGTTCACTTAGGTTTAGTCATACCATATGTAAACAGCCCCAATTTTGCCTCTCTCAAATTTTTTTTTAAAATTTCTCTAGAGTTCCCTTTGTAATAAGGCCTATCTACCTGCTAGAGAGCCCCCGAAACACATTTCGATAACCTTTATACGATTAGATAACATAATAGATTATAGAACAACCGAGGTTTCATAAAGGACGGATAACTAGGAAGGGAGAGTCTTTACACTAACCAAACAAGTAATAAAAATATTTAGAGAAAAAAACTTCATAGAACTATTACATGGGTATTCAAACAAATGAGGGTACTTCTTCTTCATTTTATTCTCGACTTTCGAAGTAGCTTCTTCAACTTGCTGGTTTCACCATAATACTTTTACAGGTATAATTTCTTTGTTCCTCAACTTTCGGACTTGTCTATTAAGAATAGAACCTGGAATTTCTTCATATGACAAATCTTTGGTAACCTCAATGGTCTCAACTGGCACGATGGCGGACGTGTCTCCAACTACCTTCTTAAACATGGACACATGAAATATTAGGTGCACCAATGATATTTTAGGGGGAATCTCAAGCTTGTATGCTACCTGTCCTACCCTTTAATTGATTCTATATGGCCCGACATAACTTGGACTCAATTTCCCCTTCTTTCCAAACCGCATGACCCCCTTCATGGGAGATACCTTCCAGAATACCCAATCATCTTCTTTGAACTCCAAGGCTTCTGCGACGAACAACCGAATAGGACTTCTGACGACTCTGAGTAGTTTTCAACCGCTCTATTATGATTTTAACCTTCTCCATAGCTAGATGCACGAGGTCTGGTCCTATTAGTTCAGCTTGTCCAACCTCGAACCATCCAATTAGCAACCTACATCTCCTACCATACAAGGCCTCAAACGATGCCATCTGAATACTGGCATGGAAGCTATTGTTATAAGAAAATTCAATAAGTGGCAAATGATCATCTCAGCTACCCCTTGAAGTCAAGAACACAAGCACGCAACATGTCCTCAAGTGTATGAATAGCCCGCTCTACTTTCCCGTCAGTCTGCGGATGGAAAGCCGTGCTGAGATTTGCCTCTATACCCAAACCTTGTTGAAACTTCTTCCAGAAATTAGCTGTGAACTGATCCCTCGATCAGAGATGATGTAAATCGGAGTGCCGTGAGGTCTGACTATTTCCTTGATATACAGTTGTGCATACTGCTCCACAGTGTTGGTTGATTTAATTGGTAAGAAGTATGCTGATTTCGTGAGTCGATCCACGATCACCCATATTGAGTCAAATTTGCACGGAGTACGGGGTAACCCTACCACAAAATCCATATTGATCATTTCCCATTACCACATCAGAATTTGAATAAGTTGTGCCCACCTACCGGGCCTTTGATGCTTGGCCTTCGCTTGATGGCAGCTTGGATATTTCTCCAGAAAGTTTACCACACCTCTCTTCATGTCATTCCAAGAATAAACTTCCTTGAGGTCGTGATACATTTTCATACAACCTAGGTGCACGGAATATCTAGAAGTGTGAGCTTGTGCCATGATCCTTTCCTGGAGACCATCCACATTTGGAACACATAGCCGCCCTTGGTACCGTAAGGTACCGTCATCCATGCCAAGAGAAAAGACGTAGTCATATGCTAATGGATACCTTCCTTCAGTTGGACCAACATAGGATTATTGTATTGCTTCTCCTTGACCTCCGCCACAAGCGACGATTCCGCCCTATTCCGCACAATCACCCCACCTTCATTAGAGTCTTCAAGACGAACTCCCAAACTGGCCAACTGGTGAACCTCTCGAGCCAAGGGTTTTTGACATGCTTCCAAGTGATCCAAACTATTCATAGATTTCCGACTAAGAGCATCCTCCACCACATTAGCTTTCCCCAGATGATACAAGATGTCAATGTCATAATATTTGAGCAACGCAAGCCACCTTCTTTGCCTCAAGTTTAATTCCTTCTATTTGAAAATATATTGGATACTCTTGTGGTTTGTGAATACATCCATGTGGACCCCATATCGATAATGCCTCAAAATCTTTAATGCAAAAACAACGGCCGCAAGCTCCAAGTCATGCGTTGGATAATTCTTTTCGTGATTCTTAAGCTGCCTTGAAGCATATGCTATATCCTTACCATGTTGCATTAATACACACCCAAGACCAATCCTAGAAGCATCGCAATACACTGAAAACCCCTTCGTACCCTCTGGTAGGGTCAACACCGGTGCTGAAGTTAATCTTGATTTCAATTCCTAGAAATTCGTTTCACAAGCATCAGACCACTGGAACTTGACCTCTTTCTGCGTCAGTTTAGTCAATGAAGAGGGAAGAGTGGAGAACCCTTCCACAAACCTCCTATAATACCCAGCCAAACCCATGATACTAAGAATCTCTGTTGGAGTGATAGGTCTAGGCCAATCCTTTACAGCTGCGATCTTTTGAGGGTCAAACTCAATCCCTTCTCTGGAGACGACATGGCCTTGAAATGTAACTGATTCAAAAAAAAATTCACATTTCGAGAACTTTGGATACAATTGATGTTGATAAAGAGTCTGCAGAACTGCCTTAAGGTGGTCGGTGTGATCCTCTCGATTTCGGGAATACACAAGGATGTCGTCAATGAATACTATCACAAAGGAGTCAAGAAACGGTTTGAAGACTCGATTCATAAGGTCCATGAAAGCTGTTGGGGCATTTGTGAGCTCGAAAGATATTACCATAAATTCAATGTGCCATACCGGGTTCTAAAAATTGTTTTCGGAATATCCTGCTCCCTTATCCTTAACTGATGATACCCGAAGCGCAATTCCATTTTGGAGAAGAACTTAGCACCTTGCAATTGATCAAAGAAGTCATCTATTCTAGGCAATGGGTATTTGTTTTTTATTGTGACCTTGTTGAGCTGCCGGTAGTCAATACACATCCGTAGTGACCCATCTTTCTTTCTGACAAAGAGAACCGGCGCGCCCCAAGGCGACTCAGTCGGTTGGATGAAACCTTTCACTAGAAAATCCTTCAGTTGTTCCTTCAGTTCTTTTAATTTCGTCGACGCCATTCTATAGGGTGGAATGGATATAGGCCGCGTGCCTGGCATCACATCGATCCCAAAATCAATCTCCCTGTCTGGAAGAATCCCAGGGAGCTCATCTAGAAATACATAAGGGAATTCAATCATAATTGGCACAGATTCAAGGGTAGGCATCTCAGTAGTGGTGTCCGTGACTCGGACCAAGTGATAGATGCACCCCTTCCTGATCATCTTTGAGGCCTTAAGTTAAGAAATAAACCTACCTTTCAGCATGACATTATTCCCTTCCCACTCGACAACTGGCTCGTTAGGAAATTCAAGCCTCATAACTCGGGCCAAGTGATAGATGCACCCCTTCCTGATCATCTTTGAGGCCTTAAGGTAAGAAATAAACCTACCTTTCAGCATGACATTATTCCCTTCCCACTCGACAACTGGCTCGTTAGGAAATTCAAGCCTCATAACTCGGACCAAGTGATAGATGCACCCCTCCTTATCATCTTTGAGGCCTTAAGGTAAGAAATAAACCTACCTTTCGGCATGACATTATTCCTTTCCCACTCGACAACTTATTTGATTCTATTTGTTTAACTTCCAAACCTTACAACATGTGCTATGCATGGTTTTATATACTCATGAACTTGATAATAGTCTTGATCTAGGAGCTTATGTCGACTAAATTACAACACACTTTAACATGTGAAAAATGTGGGATGTAACACTAGGCATACTCAAGTGTGAAGAAAAATATGAAGACACATATGAATATGTTGATTTAGATCAAACAACACAGAAGCATCTATATGATAGACTGAGATAATACCTGTAATAACTGCATTAGATGACTCCGCCTAGGGCCTACCTTGAAATTCATAACAACGAGGCTGAGTCCCACTAACATGTCCTCCACCTCTAGGGTGACCTCTCACTGACTCGCCTCCATCTCTAACTGATTGTCCTCCTCCTCTGGATACTTAACCCCTGCCTCTAGCTGGTTGAGTGGGTGGTGGAGCAACCTATTCCAGATTAATGACATGAGTACCCCATTGTGGCGTACAATTTATGACCTAGGGAAAAACCTCACGACGTGCCTCAGTAACCGTTATACATAGAAAGCCCTCTATTGAGTTGGCTGCTAAACCTGGAGTTGTCTTGATGACCCAAATTACTACCATGGTAACTCTGTATCCGAGGTGCACTAACGGGAGCTGGAGGTGCACTTTATGTTAGTTGCTTAGAACAAGGTCCATAAGCACAATGGCTGCCTGATGTACCATATGTGACTTGCAGTGTTGAATGTACCAGACGAATAGGATGTCCTATATAAAAAGAACCTTTGTCTCAAGACGAGACACCACTCAATCCTCCAAAATTACGGGGCCTCTTGTCAATGGTAGTCTCTCTCGTATGGCCTCTAATATGCTTTATCCTCCTAGAAACTCCACCACCTTAGTAAAAAATGTTAGTCCCAGCCTCTCTGGCCATCTGGAGTCTGATGCCATATGTAAGACCCTATATGAAGCTATGCACTTTCTCTCTCTCAGTAGAGATCAGGATAGCTACATGGTGAGACAAGTCAACTAGTCTAGTCTTAAACTGAGTAATATATGATATCATACTGGAGGCACTTGAACTGGTTGCACAGCTCATCTCTCTAAGTGAGGGGAATAAACTTCTCCAATAACAACTTCGAAAATTGATCCCATCTGAGAGGAGGTGGTCCCGATGGACTACCCAGATCATACACTTGCCACCACCTCTTAGCAGAACCATGTATTTGAAAGACAGTGAGATCAACTCCATTGAACTCCACTAGTCCCACCTTGCACAAAATCTCATGGCAACGATCTAAGAAGTCCTGGTCTCCTTTGAATGTGCACCGCTAAAATATGGGGGAAATAACTTGGTGAATCTTTCTAACCTCTTTATCTCATCAACATATATTGTGGGCCTGTTCCCGGCTATGTAGCAACAATAAGCCTAACTAGCCAAATTGGTAGGACTTTTGGGGTCTGATACCATGGATGCTTTGCTCTAGGGTATGAGTAGCGGGAGTATGAACTCCTCCCCCATCATGAGAAGCGGTTGGTTTCACCGGGAGCACACCAACGTAAGACATACTCTCCTTGAAGCCAAACATGCGGACTAAGGCACCCCGAAGCACTAGGGAAGAAATGAACCCTTTTAGGACATTGGTTAGACCTACTGGCTCGGTCTGAACTAGAATCTCATCATCTGGCGCTATCTGAAGCTTGACTATGGGTGTCACTGTGCGTGCTCTAGGTTAAGATCTACCCCTACCTCTGCCTCTGTCCTTTCCCGGCCCTTAAACTTGGTAGTGGCTGTAATATGGGCTTTCGACTCCTGATTAGTTGCAGTCAAAGCATATGCTTTCACCATTTGAGAGACAATAAGAGGAAATATTCAATATTTAGGATAAAACAAAGATGCACTATAGAGAAAGAAAGAAAGTAAAGTTTCTTAAAGCCTTATAGCCTCTAGAAGATAGGTACACACGTCTCCATACCGATCCTCAAGACTCTACAAAACTTGCTCATAAATCTTGAGACATATGTAACCTAAAGCTCTGATACCAACTTGTCTCGACCCAAAATCCCAACACACAGGATCGTGATGGCGCCTAACAATGCTTGCTAGGCAAGCCAACACAAAATGATAAATACGAAAGGAATGAAACTAATGGTTAGGAGCAACATAATAATATGGAGTAAAAATATCTAAGAGGCACACATAAAAAGACTAAATATTAACACTAACGATCAACCATCCAAAGACGTGGAGTCACGAGTACATGAACTACTAGAATTTAATAAATACATTATCTTGAAAGAAATACAATATTGCCTGCTAAAAAGAAATATTACAGAATAAATATAAAGATGAATCTAAAGTCTTCGAACGGTATGCAGCTCTACCTTGAATCTCTTATCTGGTATCCGCTAAGCACCCCTCGAGACTCCGCTAGTACCAATGTCCGAATTTGCACATGAAGTGTAGAAGTGTAGTATGAGAGCAACCGGCCCAATGCGCTTCTTAAATGTCAAGCCTAACCCCGATGAGGTAGTGACAAGGCTAAGAAAAGACACCCACATATAAACCTATGCAGTTAAGAAACAAGAAATAACGAGGTGACAAATAAGATGTAAAATGAAATAACAAGATAGCAAAATATGTGACAATTAACAAATATATCAATAAAGAGATATAAAATGAGAAAATAAAGGAAAGTGATACTAAGTAAACCACAACTTATACTCCTACGACAACCCCGACCAAGCCTTTCAAATATAATTATGAAGATCAGTAAAGTAAACAACAACAAAAAATAGCAACAATCAACACGACACCCTTCGTGCTTTTACTCTCATCCGCACAACATAATATAATAGCTATTATGAAAATACTTTCGTGCACATATTCACCTTCTCTCAAATACAATAACATTCTTCGTGCAATGATATTGATGTATGAAGAAAAACACGGAAGCAACCTTCGTGCACAATCACTCTTCCTCACCAATCATCGCATATAACACAGTACCAAGCAAGGTTAGAAGTATAAACAACTTCAAGGATAATATTTGAAAATAACTCGCCATATGAGAATTTTCCAATGCTTTTGCACCAATAACCAAACCAATAATTTGATAATCTTAACGCCAGATATCTCAATAAGCTCAACATGGGTAATGTCATGGATAAGAGAAATTAAAGAGTTTCACAATCTATCTAGAGCATGGAAGACATAACACATAAAGTAACATGGCGCAATTAAACTAACTCTACCCGCATGCTTATCCTATGGACAATACATATACGCTTGTCAACGTGCATATATTGCGGCCCCAGCACATAGATCACGTAGTAAATAGACTCAATTACACTCTAGTTTTCTCAAATCAAGGTTAATCAAGATACTTAGATCTTTCCAGAACAATATCAACAATCCAATACGGCTTTTCCTTTAGGGAAGCCTGCAAACCACTAGAGTCTAGCCAAATAGTACTCAAATAATTCAAAATAAGATTTTGAAACTATCCTAGTATAAAAACGGTTCGATCTTTAACATATTTGGAAAGTGAAAAAAAGTCAACCCGAACCTATATGGTCGAAATCCTAAATTAACACCAATCTTGATTACCCATTCATCCGTGAGGCCAATTATGTGTTTTGTTTCGAGATCCGACATCAATTTGGATCTAAATCTTAAAATTACGAAACCCTAAATTTCTACCATAAACCTCTAATTCTATTCTATGAAGTCCAGGATTTAATAGTGAAAATCCATGAAAAAAGTAACCGAAATTGAACAAAAAAAAGTTAAAGTTACTAACCTTGAAATTGGAAAGAAATTGCTCTCCAAAATCGCCTCTATGTGGAGTCTATGTCTCAAATATAGAGCAGAATAAACTAAATCCCAAAATCCATACCTTTTACCCAACTGCAGGTATCGCAATTGTGAACTCTTGATCGAGATTGCAATGTTCGCAAAAGCGAATAATAGGTCACAAAAGTGAACCAGTCCTTGAGCCTCTAGTCTCGCAAATGTGACATTAACATTTCAAATGTGAACACTGGGACCATTTCAAATGCGAAATGAGCTTCACAAAAGCACAGTTGTCCCTTCTCCCCTCATAGTCGCAAATGTGAAAAGTGTCTCGTAATTGCGAAGGCCGACCCTCTAAAAAAAGTGAACAATGATTCTCAAATGTGAAGTTTTCCAGTCCCTCTCCAGCATCGCAAATGCGAGGCTCGCATTTGCGGGTAGGCTCTCACAAACGCAAGGTCAGCAGCACTATCAAATTCCAACTCCTAGAAAATCAATCCAAAATTCATCTAAACTTAATCGCGCCCTTCGTTCTCCAATCCAAATATTCACACAAGTAAAACAACATCATACGAACTTGCTCGTATATTCCAGTATTCAAAATAACATCTGAAATCAAAATGACATCCAAACTTAAAGAATATTATAGTTCAAAATTCAAAATTCTAACATCTCATATTAAGCATCAAAACGGCCTCGGTTCACCCATGACCCCCAACCAAATGAGTGTATAAGTCCAAAATTGTCACACAAACCTAAACTGATCTGAGGTCGTTTATCGATAATGTTGACCGTGGTCAACTCTAGCTATTTTCTTGTTCAAAAATCAAGCTTTCTTTAAAAATTCACATTTGACTATGAAATGTCTCAAATCATAAAAAGGGAAGCTAGTACTCAAAACGACTTATCAAGTCGTTACACTCCTTCTCAGCTGTACTCGACAATCATGTCCTCACCATCCTTGAGAGAATAAAAGAGTAAAGATTCAAACTTTTTGATAAAAATATATGCATGATAATGAATGAAGGAAAGTGATGTTTCCTAATAGCCCCGTAGCCTCTCGAAGATAAGTGCAGATGCCTATGTGCCTATCTAAAAGACTCTACTAGTCTTGCTCATGACACGTAAAACCTAGGAATATAGGGATCCGGTACTAACTTGTCACGAACCAAATCCCTCATGATGGCATTTAACTTTCAAGACTAGGTACTCCCATCAACGAATTATCAAAACAAGATGTAATAAGATTGAATTTAACCATAAGTAACAAAAATTGCTATACCAACAACGACGACGACGACGACGAAAATAATGATAACATAAGCTAAAATTGCGATACCCAATGCAACTTTCCAGAACTAGGTAGTACAGAGTCGATGAGCTCTAAACTGGGTACATAAGAAGTCTCAAAATACAATATTGTTTAAATATGAAAATAACAGTATCAACCTAAGGATGGGACTCCAAGCGATTGCGACGGTCATGCAACTCTACCTTTAATCCCCTCGATCAATATATGCACTCATTCCCTAGGTTCACTGCCTCCAACACCCGAATCTGCACAAAATATGGAGAACTATAATACGAGTACGCCACAATCGGTATCTAGGAAGTATCACGACTAACCTCGATGAAGTAGTAACGAGGTTCAAGTCATATGATACTCATTAGTCAAAGAACCTGTGCAATATATCAATTACTAGAAACAAAATACATAATGGAAAATAATATCAACAATCTCGTTAGAACATGCGATAACATCTCAATGTAGGATAATCCTTCTTCGACAACAAATCATCAAGTAGAAACATGGGCGGCGTATGATAGAATGTCAAATACAACTAGCAACTCAATAAAATTCATGACAAAGTTTAAAGAAAATATGTATATGATCAAAAATATTATCCCCGTTCGTGACATAAGAAAACATCACGGGTATCACCCTCAAACCAGGACATATCAACATCAATAATGCTGCTCTTATTTCATTGCATGTACATTATCAATAAATGGTACCCTTATATTTCCACATGCGCATATCACCACCCTTATTTCAACACATAGGCAAACCAAAGAAAGCGCCGCCCTTATTTCGCCCCATGAGCATAACAATAATCATAACTGCATGCAAAAACCTCGTTCCAACACCCTATCAGTTCTCGTCACATGTCCACATGTGCTATAATTATCACATAGCAAGTGCCAAATTTCCGTCAAAGATATAAACTTGTAATTTATCAACAAGATGCACAAGGACATGACAAAAATAAAATGCGGATAGGTGTTCAACATATAAAACATGACTAAAACTAAATCAATTATAGTAATCAATTTCATGAGGTCACGAAGTGATTAAACATGTTTCATATAAAGTATATCATCAAATTAAGGTATATTAATAGCCTAAGGTCTAATCTGATAATAAACACACATAGAACCCATGCACACGCTCATAAACTCGCGTACACTTTGCTTTTCACATAAAAAGAATAGGAAAATAAGTCCAAATACTATGGATTATTTCTCCAGCAAAAGGTTAGGAAAATTACTTACCTCAAACAAGCCAAATTAATACTCCAAAAATGCCTTTCCTTTAAAGGTTACCTCCGTCTGGCTCAAATATAACCAAAAGTAACTCAATAAAATCAAAATATACTAATGAAATCAATTCCAAACAAACAAGTCCCAATCTTTACCCAATTTCTCAAAAGTCAATCCCGGGCCCACACGGTCAAAACCTGAGTCAAGGAGTAGATTCATACTACCCATAACCCAACGAGTCCAAATATGTGTCTATCCACTACCCATAATCCCACGAGTTCAAATATTTGATTAGATTCCAAAATCGAGTCATGGACTCTTAAATATCCAATTTTTATTTTTCAAAACATTGTCAAAAACACCTAAAAATTTCCTTCCAAATTCCATGTTTTGGGTATAAAAAATTCATTAGAAATCAAGATATAATATCAATCAAGTGAAAATCACTTACCTAATAGCCATGTGTAAAACACTCTTCAAATATCTCCCATCACCAAGTCTAGGACACAAAATATTATAAAATAGGTCTAAGCCCCAAGACGCTCAACTAATAACTAACTGCAGATGTTGCATTTGTGACCTGAGGCTCGCAAATGTGACATTGAGCTCGCAAATGCAAACCCAGACTACCCCCCAGCAATGTTGCAAATCCAACCCCCAACTTTGCAATTGAGAAATTCCTCGCCAACCAGATAATGTCGCAAAATGCGATGAAATCCCTCGCAAATATGAGGTCCCCTATGGCAACCAACAATCTCAATTGCGATAAGGAGTCCGTCATTGCAGTCCTCTTCAAACGCGATCTGGCCATCGCAAATTTAAGGTCTCCAGCACCACCAAATTGAAGCTTCACCAATCTACCTTGAAATCAATCTGAAACTCACTTGAGCCCCTCAGGCCCTACACCAAACATCCACACTTATCACACCATGATTTTTGGTGTCCTTTTTGCGGCTGTATATGTCACACCATTGACCTCATCTCCCCCACTTATCACATATATTGTTCTCTTTGGAAAAAGAGGTTTCAGAGGCTCTTGTCTATTCTTCATATATGATTTCCTACCTTTCTCACTGAACAAGTCAGTTAAATAACCATGCTTCAACAAATGCTCAACTTCACCTTGTAATAACCTACCATCTACTGTTCTATGGCCATGATCGTTGTGAAATTCGCACCAAAAATATGGATTTCTTTTTCCTGGGCTTGATCTCATTTCTTTAGGCCACCGCACAGTGTCTCCCATCCTTCCTAAAACAACTACTAACTCAGAGGTACTAATATTAAAACTGTAATCTCTGATCCTCACATGTGTATTGGAATCACGGCCTCGCGCATCCCGTTCTTTTCTGAATCTTGATGATGAACCTGCATATTTTTTGCATTGATATGGACTCAGATCATATGTTTTCTATTTAGAGGCGAATCTCACCCTGCAGGTCCCAAGTAAGGTTCATACCTATGTTTCGAGACCTTTTTCCGATTCTGAACGTCTCAATCCTACTCTTTCATCAACCCTTGGCTGTGCAATTGTATCTTCTTCTGTCCACAGTTTCGTGTTGTACACTTATTGTACACATCATTCCACGCTATTGAAGGAAACTCTTGCAAAAATTTTGTCAGTCTCCTCGTAGCTTCTGAACATCTCTCATTTAATTTGCTCGCGAATGCCATAACTGCCCAATTATCAGATACTCGTGGTAGCATCATCCTTTTCCATAGGAATCTATCCACAAATACACTAACTATTTTTTATCTCCTTGTTTTACCTTAAAGATGTCTTCCATCCCTTTTTCAACCTTCTGAGCTCCCAAATGTGCTTTTGTGAATGAATCTGCAAGCTCATCAAAAGAATCAATAGAATTTTCAGGTAAAAGAGAATACCATGTTTATGCCCCTTTCGTGAGTGTTTCTCCAAATTTCTTAACCAAAACTGATTTGATCTCCTTATTTGTTAAATAATTTCCTTTCATGCCAGTTGTAAACGTATTTACGTGATCTCGAGGGTTAGTTTTTCCATCATATTTTGGAATATTAGGCATTTTAAACTTTTTAGGAATTGGCAGAGGAGCCGCACTTGGCTTTCATGTCTGCTGTGAATATTTATCAATATATACTCCTTTTATCATGGGAGGTACGACATGTTTTTCTTCTATGCGATCGTTCTGCTCTTTCAACTGTTTCTGCAAATTTAGTACCAAACTTTGTAAATCTGAGTTATTAGGTGTACCTGACCTCCCATCGCGAGATTCATCGGGAATTCCTCCACTGCAAGAATTGTCAAGCCCCGAGCGTGGATTTTCTAAAGTTGCCGTATTGACTGGTGGAGGAGTTTGTGGCGCGTTAGGAAACCCCCTAACAAAGCCTTGAAGAGCACTATTCACATGCTCTTCAAACAATTGTTTTAAAACGTCTTGTTCGACAGTTTGTTCATCCCTTTGTTGATCATTAGAGTGTGATATAGATCTCTCAGGTGATCCTTCACGGGACTGACGAGGGGATCCTGTTGGAGAGTGTTGTGGTGATGTTCCCTCTTGTGGGTTCAATTGGTTATTGTCGTTACCAGTTGACATAGTTTGGTTGTGAGAAAGAAGAATTAGAAAAGTGAAAAAATAATTAATTTCACAGTAATGGAACCAATTTATTTTATCAAAAATAGGATTTTCAGTCAAAGTCTATATTTAGAAGAATTCGGGTTACTGATAGCCAAGTTTTACCTTACTTCCTCAACAACCCGTTTGGAAAAATAACAAAAGTAATAATGTAAATTGACAAAACGAAATAACAAGCGAAGAGACAGTCAATCCCTAAAATTAAGATAGAAAGCTTTGGTAAAGTAAGAAATTATAAAGAATATTTCAGTAGTACTTGGAATTTGTCCTTACAAGTGAAATTCTGTATCCTTATATAGGAGTGTCTAATCATAACGTTTTTCCTATTTAAGACGAATTCATTATGATCATTAATTGTATTGATTGCTCGTTATTATTGGTAATCATAACTGACACATTCGTAGCTATAAATGCCTTACAACGATTCTGATTTACTTTTTCTTATTTATTTTTGGTTTATGTATCTTCCCTCCTTTTTGACCTTGATTAATTCCGTTCGCGCCTCTTCTTCGAGAGTTGTTTAGGCTCAATCTTCTGTTTTGTACTATCTCATGGGTATTTCCTCGTACCTTTCTTCTATTTTTAATTTCACTAATTGAGCACGCTAACTATCACTACGCCATTATACCACATGACATGCTTTGTTAGCTCAGTAACATTCCACGTGTGACATCTTTTTTCCACCAATAAAATGTCTTTTAAATTCCGCAATTATTTCTATATGTATCTGCTTAGTTTTAAAGAAGTAGTTTCTTTGAAATCGCAAAAATCAGGTAAGACACAATTCAACCTCTTTTCTTCAGCTTCAAGTCTAAAATAACATCTACCTTCGAAGAAATTGGTATAGTTCCAAACTCTAATTAGTCTAGTAATATTTAGATTTAAATGCTTTAACATTGTTGATCACATATCTTATTCTAAGCATGCATGTTCCATAAGGATGAAATTTAGAGTCCGTTTGGACATAAAAAAAATTCATTTTTTTTCGAAATCTACATTTCGTCATAAAATTTCAAATTTTCACTTGAAGATGCATTTTAAAATTTTTTAAATCACTCACAAAACTTCAAAAATAACTCAAACTAAATTTTATGTTCAAACACAACTCTAAAAATTTCAAGTATCATTTTCACCATTTTTTGGATTTTACAATTCTTATGTCCAAACGCCTACTTAAGTTTAAAAGGAGTAGAAACGACTTTCAACAACACACGAAAATACAATTAAAAAATTGCTGAAAACTTGAGTATTGACAGAAAAGAAAAGATTAGAAATTTACCTATTTAAAATCCACCAAAAGAATAATGCAAGTGTTTCCCCTAAAAACTGAGTAACAATTCAAATTTATAATGAGGTTTTAAAGATATGTGATTTAATCCAATACTAATTACTCTAACAAGAAAAGTAATTATATGAGTTGAGTAAGTAGATTAAATCAAACCAGTACATGAACGAGTTTCTTTCGCAAGCCCCAAAGTGACCTCGAGAAGGACCTCGATGAACAATAGAAATAAGCAAAGAGAATGTAATAAATCAAAAGGATAATTTCAGAGAGATGAGCAGAAAAGTAAAGGTGTATATTCTTTACCAATGATTGATGATCAATACAAATGATTGGGGTCCCCTTTATATAGGAGGGAACCCTAAATAAGGTACATTTCTGTTTATAGTAAAAAATATTTTTGGGACAGTTGTATAACCGCCTAGTACGAATTTGTACTAATTCGTACAAATCTATTCCAGAATTTACTCCATGATCTTGGGGACGTGGCGAGAATTTTATCCTTTTGTAACAAACTCATAATGGCACTGTTTTTGAATCGATCGTACTTGGCTCTGATGTCTCTCGAATACTTAGGTCTCTGAGCCTCTTATTCTGCCTTCGAGCCCGAGCTGGGTTTTTATCGAACTTCTTCCCTCAATGCGTCCTCTCGAACCTATAAAATTGGAGTCATATGATTTTGATCATATACAACAAAATTTTCTGAAAATTGAGTACGGTAACAGAAAAGAGGAGATTAAAAATTACCTATTTAAAACCCAATAAAAATAATTACGCAGAGCCCAACTTCTAATCAGCATTGAACCAAATGATGACACTCCAAAAAGTAACAAAATATGATAATGGAAAAACAGAAGAAGTGAAAAGTTTTGAATAAATAAGTTTTCATTCAACAATTGAAGGTATAAATCCAAGAACTCTTCTGAAGGAACACATCTCTTCACGTCAATGAATACCAGAGCTTCTATGAAAAAGCCTATCCTTTGTATGAAAGCGTCGGTTTGGTTGTTCTTGAACGACATCGTTTATTTTTATTCATAGGATAATTAGGTTATTATGCAAATAATAAGGGTAATTTAGTAATTTGAATTTTAAGTTATAGGCATTCTATTTTTAATATAAACTAGTTTTTGGACACCCACATTATGCGTGTACCCCATATAAATGAATATAAATGTATAGGGTAAAATCGGATAATATTAAATACTCGAATAATAGATCAATACGTGTAACCGGAGACAGACAGAAAATGAGGCAAGTGGAAACCACGACCGTGGACAGCAGCTTTGGTTGGCACCTGGTAGACTTCGAAGGGAATATTGCTAACAAGGACAAATAAATATTTTTCACTCGATGACATTCAATGAAGAATATTCCTCTGTATTAAATACAAAATCCGTTACAGAGAATTTTTGCATTCATAACGTGTCGTTACACATTCGTCAATAGTCCACATAATTGTCATTTAAAAGTGGCTTGATCCTAGGACATTTTCCCTTAGGTGTAGCTATAAATAGTGACTTCAACAGCCATTATAAGAAACGAAATTTCTGACAAACTTATGCTACACATTACTCTAAGCTAAATAATACTTAATTTTCTGTATATTGATATTCTCATTGCTGTCTTCAGAAGCTTTGCTACCAGAATTAAGCTGTTTACTATCTTATCTCGATTTTAATGCTAAGTCTTGATTTTTCTTTAACTTATTTATAATTTTGGGATTAAATCGATTGACTTGTCTATAAACCACGTTATAAATTCAACTATACCATTTTATGCGTAAATAATTTGGCGCCTACCGTAGGGCATACACAATTGTGTAATTGAGTTGATCCTTGCATCTATTACTAATTTGTTTGATTCTGTGTTTCTTAATAAAAAATCGTAAAAGATGGCAGGTAAAATTGTCAACATCACACACAACGTTAAGGCACAAAGAAATCCGCCTCAACAAGAAGATTCGATCAATGACACCCGCAACGAGGAATGATCTCGTAAGAATAAGGGGAATGATCCCTTTAAAACCGAGCTCATGCGGATTATGAGGGAAATAAATACCCTAATGAACCAAATTCCAGGCGAAACGTCAGTATTGAAAGGACCAGATTCAAATAAATACGCCCAGTTTCCATTCAAACCGAGCACAAAACTAGAGCTAATCCGGAAGCGGTTCAAAAGGCTAGATGCAATCCCGAAGCGGTTCAAAATGCCAGATTTAACAAAATATGATGGTACTTTGGATCGGAGCACATCACCACCTACACAACGGCGATGTAAGGAAACGATTTAGCTCCGCACGAGATTGAGTCATTCCTACTGAAGATGTTCGGGGAAACCCTCACAAAGGGGACCTTGACATGGTATTCACTTTTATCCGAGCACTCAATAGATCCTTTGAGATGCTTGCGGATTCTTTCATCAAGGCCCATGCCGGGGCCAAGAAGGTACAGGCCCGAAAGGCTGACATATACAGAATTGTGCAAGGATAGTCTGAATTACTGTGAGTGTTCCTGACCAGATTTTAGAAAGAAAGGATTCTCCTACCGGTCATCCAAGATGAATGGGAAACTAAGGCCTTTACTAAGGGGTTGAACCCGATGAGCTCCAGCTCTTCCTGGAAACTGAACGTAAGCTCGCTCGAGTTTCAGGAAAATTTCCATAATCGCCACGAATCAAAGATAAGAATAGAAGACGACCAGCTCGGATTTCGGCATCAACCAAGCATCAGGATTGAGAAAAAAAGAAGAAGAAGTCGAAGGATGATTTCAACACAGATCAAAAATCTTCTAAGGGCTGGTTTCTACCCTCCAGACAAAGAGATACTAGGCTCCTGCCACCTACCCTAGACTGTTCGAGTATAATTTCAATATTAGTGTGGTAGAGCTGGTATCAACAATGAGGAACATTAAGGAAGCACGGTCCCTGAGGACGATGAGATACGATCCCAGTCAGAGGGATCCTAATCTATGGTGTGAGTATGATGGGGCTAACAGCTACTAGACTAGGGACTGCCGACATATGCAGGAGGAGGTGGCGACGTTGCTGAAAAATGGCCATCTCAAAGAATTATTAAGCGACCGAGCTATAAAAAACTACGGCCGCAGCGGGGATAACGCTGAACCCTCAAAGATAGTAGAAGATCCTCCTCGACTAACGATTAACATGATTTTCAGGGGGGAAACGAGATTAATGGTGCAATATTTTTAGCAGCAAAAAAGACAGAGGTATCGGTTTCTCATAACAAAAGACTCTAGGAAGTTGCCGAGGACGATATCACCTTCACGGAGAGGACACCGATGGACTTCTACTACTGCACAATGATGCCCTGGTAATTTCTCTTAATGTTTTATATTTTAAAATTAGACGTATTTTGGTGAACCCAAGAAGTTCAACCAATATCATCCAATGAGGAGTGCTGGAGAAAGCCAAGCTAATCGGAAGTATCATTCTAGCCACCATGCTCCTCACCATGTTCAACTTAGCAAGTGTGATAACCCAAGGGGAGATCCTACTGCCCACAATGCCGAAGGGGTCATGAAGAATACTTTGTTTGAAGTACTAGACGGCGATATGGGCTACAATATTATTTTTGGAAGACCCTGGCTACACGAGATGAAGGTTGTGCCAAAAACTCTTGAAATTCCAACTCCGGATGGGAATTAAACACACAAAAGGAGATCAACTAGCAGTAAAAGAGATGAACACAATCTCGTTTTCTAGCAGTAAAGGGAATGAACATGCGGCATCGCAATTACAGGAACTGACGCCCGCTCTCGAATCAAACAAAATCGACAAGGGGGGGGGGGGGAGCCATCGGAATAATATTAGGTACTAAGGTATTTTTAGGTATCAAAAGAAATGAATGCAACCAAATCCAAGGAGGAAGAACTCGAACAAGTCACATTGTTCGAGAAGTTATTAGAAAGGAAGTTCCAGTTGGGGACATGATTAAAACCTCGAGCTCAGGTCATTATTTATAGAATTTCTTAAAATTAATGTTGATTTCTTTTTGTGGTCACACACGGATATGACAAGTATTTCGCTTGAGGTGGTCGTGCGCAAGTTGATCCTGGACCCCAACATCCCTCCAGTAAGGAAAAATAAGCGCTTGATGCCGAGGTCAGAAATAGGTTTGTCAAAGAATAAGTAACTCGATTTCTTGATATCAGTTCAATCCAGGAGGTAAAGTATCCCGACTGGCTAGCTAATGTAGTACTAGTTCCAAAAAAGAATCATAAATTTTGCATGTGTGTAGATTATAAGGATCTGAATAAGGCGTGCCCAAAAGACTCATTCCCATTGCCAAACATTGATCAAAGTATTGATGTGAAGGCAGGGCACGAGTTGATGAGTTTACTCGATACCTATTTCGGGTACAACCAAATTAAAATGAACTCGGAGTATTGGGAAAAGACTTCGTTAATAACGAATTTTGGAACATATTGCTATAATGTGATGCCTTTCAGACTTAAGAACTTCATATCCACTTATCAGAAGCTCGTAAACAAAATGTTCGAAAAGAAAATAGGGAAAACAATTGAAGTTTACATAGATAATATGATGGTTACGTCATTGAATACAGGTGGCCACCTGAAACACCTCCAAGAAACTTTTGACATCCTAAGGAAGCACAACATGAAGCGTAACCCCGAAAAATGTGCATTTGGAGTCAGCTCGGGTAAATTTTTTGATTTCTTGGTGCCACAAAGGGGGATCGAAGTCAATCTCGATAAAATTAAATACATCGAGGATATTTCCTACCAACTTTCAAATGTGACAGATGTCCAAAGGCTAACTGGAAGATTGGACGCTCTAAATAGGTTCATTTCCCGGTCTTCGGAAAATGCCATCACTTTTTCTCACTTCTGAAGAAGAAGAACAACTTGGAATGGACTCCTGAATGCCAGCATGCCCTAAAAGACTTGCATATGTATTTATCAAGTCCTAGGTTATTATTGAAACCAACGAAAGGCGAACAATTGCTAATTTACTTAGCAGTCTAGGAGGTAGCGGTAAGTGATGTTAGCAAAATTTTAACCAGATCGGAAACTCGCTACCCGCACCTTGAAAAGTTGGCCTTGGCTCTCATAGTCGCCGCTCAAAAGCTTAGGACGTATTTTCAATGCCAGCTGATAGCCGTGGTGATAACTTTTACCATGTGGAATATCCTTCAGAAACCTAAATTGTCAGTTCGACTAGCCAATTGTGCAGCCGAAATGAGTGAATTTGACATCAGGTATAAACCCAGGAATGCAATCAAATCAACAGTTTTGGCCAACTTTGTGGACGGTTTTAGTCTCGGACTGTTTCTTATGGCCACTAAAGAAGTGATGATGGTGTCAAAAACGACATCAGGAGTCTAGACCTTGTACAAGGATCGGGCTTCCTACATGAAAGGGTCCGAGATCAGGGTAGTATTAATTACGCCCTTGAGGAAAACCATGAGCTAGACCATAAAAATTGTTCCTTTGACTAATAATGAAGTTGAGCATGAGGCTTTAATTGCAGGACTTGAATTGGCCCGAGGACTAGACTCTGAGGTCATTGGAATCAAATATGATTCCTAACTCATATTAAATCAGGTATACGGGATCTTCGACATTAAAGAGGAACGCATGCAACAATATGTGGTAAAAGTCTAGACTCTGCTCGCACGGTTCAAGGAATGGTCAATCACCCACATCCCGAGAGAAGAAAATGCATAAGCAAAATCACTGGCCAATCTGGGCTCGTCCACATAAATGAAAGGATCAGATTCCGGTACCGTCGTACAATTCATGCACTCGGTATTAGATTTGGACAGTTATTATGAAATAAATGTGACCAATTTGGTCTAGGACTGGAGAAATGAAATCATAGACTATCTTGAGCAGGACAAACTACCCGAATATCCAAAGGCACCTCGACACTCCACACCAAAGCAGCTCGTTGCAGCTTCTAGGGAGGCCAGTTGTATATAAAGTCTTTCGAAGGCCCGTTGGCCCAATGTTTAGGAGCCTCAAAGGCTAATTACGTCATGAGAGAATTTCACAAAGTAATCTATGGAAATCACTCAGGTGCAAACTTGTTAGTGTTAACGCTAGTTAGTGAATGATACTACTGGCTCCGGATGGAATAAGACTCTAAGGCTTTTGTTAAAAAATGCGACAAGTGTCAATGCCACGCACCATTAATACATCAACCAGAAAAGCTATTGCACTCAGTATTGTCGCCTTGGCCATTCATGAAATGGGGAATGGACATAGTCAGTCGGCTACCGTCGGCTCCCGGTAAGGTAAGATTTCTTTTTATTTTAATCGATTACTTATCTAAGTGGGTTGAAGCAGGTCCTTACTAGAAAATCGGCGAGCACGAAGTGGTGGATTTCTTGTGGGAGAACATAATTTGTAAGTTCAGAATACCAAAAGAAATAGCCTGCAACAACGGGCCACAATTTATAGGCGCAAAGGTCAAAAAATTCCTTGAAGACATGAAAATCAAAAGGATCACATCTTCGCCATACCACCCGAGCGCAAATGACCAAGATGGATCGACAAATAAGGTGATTATTAAAAATATCAAAAAAAAGGATAGGAAGCAACCAATGGTAAATGGCCTGAAGAGTTACTGAGAGTGCTATAGGAATACCATACGACGATTACGTAAAGCATGGGAGAGACACCTTTCTCTATCGTATTCATAGAAGAAGCCTCGATCCTAGTGGAGAACCTACCATGACATACTTCTGGGCGGATGAAGAAGCAAATAACAAAGCCTTGTTGGTTAAACTGAAGCTGCTTGACGAACGCAGGGACTAGGCACATATAAGGATGGTGGATAAGAAGAAAAGAACGGAAAGATACTATAATCGAAGAGGCCATCTCGCTCATTTCAAAGTGGGAGACTTAGTTTGAGAAAGGTGACTCAAAACACCCAAGAGATCAATGCAGGGAAGCTGGGTTCCACATGGGAAGGCCCCTACTGGGTTTCAGCTGTCACTAGGAAATGATCATATGAATTGGAAAATCAAGATGGAGTAAAATTGTCGAGCAACTAGAATGCGGCACACCTCAAAGGCTACAATTTTTGATGAGCATCGCCTACACTGAAATTATGTGTTGCACTCTATTTTCCTTCGTCCAGCTTTTGTCCCAAGTAGATTTTTTTGAAAGGTTTTTAACAAGGAAGCAACGGAAAGCATACTACGAAGGAAACGCCATCAGCAGAAATAAGACCTTTAAATGACAAGGCATGGAAACAACAATCCACTATGAGATGGTTAGATAGTCGTCGCCTCGATAGAAACTTCCTAATAGAAAACAAAGCTTGTTATCGAACCAAAAGCTATCTGACCGTTCATGAGTGCCCCTTCACTACAAACCACTAGAGGGTGGTTAGATAATATTTTGATCGGCAGAAAAGTTCCTAACTGGAAATGAAGCTTGCTATCGGACCAATGATTATCCAACCATTCACTAGCGGAATCTTCAAAGGAGTAAGACTTCCAGTGTTCCAATTCGCATTCTTTGCATTTGAACAGTAGGGGGGAATCATATGAGAATATGGCAACCCGATTTCCACAGAAATCGGCACTACCAAATCCGGGAAAAAGAATGTATCATTGGGACCAGGGACTGCGTGGCCAGTCACATAGAAGCAAGTTGTACAAATTAGCCACAAGTAATGGCAATTTCTTTTCAGCAAAATGAATGCTTATGTACTTTTGAAGTTAGACAAAATAAAGTAAAGTCCTTTTATTTTTATCTCATTTCTTGTCCAAACGATGAATTAATTTTATCATTTGAAAGTTAATCAAGTACGTCAAATGCTAGTTTCAGAATGAACATGAGACATCATCTTCAAGAACACCGTAACATAAGAGTATTGACACCCAATTTTGACCCTCCGCATTTAAAAATTTAATTATGCATGCTTCCTAGTAAAAATGATAAAAATCTAATTTTTGCATATTATTTAGGTTTAATGCAATATTGATAATTATTCCTATTTTTACAAAATATGGGAATATTTATCAGTTTATTGCAATTTGTTAAATACTACATTTTTTGTGCATTTTCTAAATTTCTTACAACTTATTGATGATTGTCTTATATATTTTATCAATATTCAAAAATAAAATGATAATTACTACAACACATTATGTAGTGGTTACATTTTAAATAAATACTACAAGATTTTCTAATTAAATATTCATTTTTCAATTCGTAGCATAATATATTAATTATATGAAAGCCAGTAGAATTTATTCCAAAATACAGATCAAGTTCGGTCAAATTCAGTATCCCGTCAACACCCGATGTGATAAAATATTTGATGTGACTAGACATTAACGCGACATGACATTGACGTGACATGACATGACATTGATGTGACTTGACCTTCCTTCATTCTTGACCATACATTTTCTTTTATACTTTTACGTTTATTACTTCAAACTTGGTCCCTAAGTTTTCTACCCCGCACCCTCATTAATATTTTACCTACACTGCACTATACAAATAATATCCCATCAAATTTTAGTCTCCCCCTAACCCTAATATTTTGAGCTCTCTCTCATTCTCAACAACACAGTCTCCTGTAGTCATGAGTTCTCTCTCAAGCTCTCATCTTTGAGAGAAAAATCCTCCCCACATCTCTCAATCTCCCTCTCAAACAGCCCATCGTCGCCGCCAGATTTCATCACCGGTTGGCCAACTGACCTTCAGACCAGCTGCCTCCCTCCCTCGTTTTGCTTCTGTCTCGCCAGCAAGACGGCCGGAATCTGGCAGGCCACCATGGCCACGGCTGCTGCAACACTACTCCTTCTCCCTCTTCTTTTTCTCTCATGCCATCATACTATACGGGGAAGGTAAAAACTCGCCGGAAATACCATGAAATGTAGAGAAACTCAATGAAAACTAGTGACCCTCTATCTTTATGAACGTTGCTCGACTTTTTGATTTGTTTACAGGAAAACTCATATCTGTATAGATCTCGACGTTTGAATATTTTTCCGGCTACTGTTTTCTTCTTGTTCTTTATTGGTTGTTCTGTAGGGATTTGACACTATAAAAGGTAAAAAAATATTGAAATAATTTACTTTTATTTGTCCGGATTCTTAGCCGGAGAAGATTTTCCGGCGACCTTTGACTACTGCGATCACATCACAGTTTGCCCCTGATGTTTGACACGGAGTATTTCTTTGAGTTCATCCTTTTGTTGTTGATTTGGATCATTTTTTTTCCGATGACCTTCGTTGCCCTATGAAAACTGGCCATCTTCATTTTCCGTTATACACCCTTCTGTTTGGTTGTTTGGTCGACTATTTTTGATAGATCTGGGATATTGTTACGTTGGTTTCTCCATGTTGGTATTGCTGGTTTATAGACATGTGCTATATTGGGCCGATGAGAACAAAATTTTTGAGGCCTTTTGTGATGATTTCTGACTGATAAAGGACAAGATAGTACACCGTCCCTCAGATACAGAATAAAATATATTTGTGAGTTATTGACGAAAGCCTAGGAATAAGTAAGAGACGAGAACTTGAATGTCCGTGCTTGGGAAGGCAACAGGGTTGACGCCGATGTCGCAACCAAGTAGGTATTCGCATTCATATGTCTTAAATCTATACAGCATACACCATCTGAGCCTCCAAAACTTTTTTAAAATCATTTGCTAAAATGATTTCCAAAAACATTTCAAAGCATCTTAAAAAAGAAAAATAATCTTTTGTAGAAGTATTTTCAAAGGAAAATCATTTCAAAATTAGTAATATTTAATTTATTTTACTTCATATATTATCTTACTAACAATTTTGCTTCTCTTTTGCAAGGTACAATCATATGAAGTCGCTTTTGAAAGATGATGCTCGGGTTGACTAGATAGCCCCGTCGAAACCTCGCTCAGTCACTTTCCATTCTCAGATGTACAAAAATACAGGTATAGTGAAATATTAGTTACATATTGCATTCTACTTATTTCCTTGCTTGAAATGTTTAGTTGCACACATTAAGTTACATTAATATACTTAGTTAATCATTTGATGCATTACTAGTTCATCATAATTTTCTCAATACTTAGGCCTTAGAAATTACATACGGGTACAATCGAGCTCATGGTGCACCCAATCTCCGACAAAATAAGCCAGGATTGAGACATAATGTCAAGGTACCAAAATCGAGGCAAACGTCTCATCGAGTCAGAAACCGGGGGCATGATTCTCACCCTCGAGAGTATCAAGGTTATGGTTCAGGATCGGTCTTAGCCTTGAACTACTTCGATGAACATGATCAGGCCATCAAGCACGGCCAACAGAAGGTCGTAATATCCGTGACGAGCCGGATATCAGGGCGGGCATTTTATACCTTTTACAGAGTTGTACCCAAAGTATGAATCCCCTACTATTTAAAGGAGTTATGATAATTCACGGGGGATATTGTATCACGTATTCCAAAGCCATAAATCATTATTTTTCTATTATTTAGCTCTTTTCATGTTCATCAGTATTGGCTATTGTGAGCCCGAATCTAGGGCAAATATTTCATTAAGGCTAAATATGTCCTCCTCACATGGTTTGAATTCATTTTATCATTGCTTGTTCAATCTAATTCAATTTATTGATTTGTGCCAAATTAATCTGCGTATCCTTAAAACTAATCACAAATTTAATGAATTGCAGGACTTCAAAAATCAAGTTAGAGAGAGAAGCTCTGGCGAGAGGCGATTAGGGCAACTAGAGAGAGAAAGATCATCCATGGCCACTCCGGCCACTGCCCAGCCGTCAATGGAGGTTGGGCAGTCGTCTCCTACTCCTACACCAACACCAATCCCCCAACTATCTGTTAACCCTACAAACATCCAAACCTACGCGAAAATCCTTCAACCCCAAGCATTAAATGCTCCCATGCACGTAAACCCCTTAAACCTAAAACCAGTCGAGTTTTTACATGGAGAACCAATNGAGAGGCGATTAGGGCAACTAGAGAGAGAAACCTCGTCTATGGCCACTCCGGCCACTGTCCAGCCTTCAATGGAGGTTGGGCAGTCGTCTCCTACTCCTACACCAATCCCCCAACCACCTGTTAACCCTACAAACTTCCAAACCTACGCGAAAATCCTTCAACCCCAAGCATTAAATGCTCCCATGCACGTAAACCCCTTAAACCTAAAACCAGTCGAGTTTTTACATGGAGAACCAATGGTGAGATGGAAGAAATCAGAAGTGAAGCAATCCATTGTCCAACAAGGATTGAATCTAGCAGTTT